>QVOA01008278.1:0-10439 GCA_014825685.1 Pseudomyrmex cubaensis | reverse complement strand
CGCAAGTTTGCTGCTACGTGATAATGTATAGAGATTGAAGAGATAAAAGATTGCCAGGCAGCGCGTAAGAAATATAATTCCTGATCAAAAAGTAAAGAGACTCCCTCGCAGATTAAATATCGCGTTCTTTATGCCGTTTCTGTATAAGAATGATATTTCGATTTGACGGTGCAGTTTTCGCAAGTATAAATTCTTGAGAGTCTACTAGGAAGAAGGTCTCTCTCGCCGTTGACTCTGCTGAAATTGCGAGAATGCCTTTGCGTAATGTTTCCCTTCTTGAGACTTCTTTCTTGCAAATTTCTCGAGAGAAACCCAAAAGAAGTGTTGTAAAAGCATTGTATCTCTCGGGAAATTTAATTCCGGCAAAACGATAATAAAATTTAGTCAAGATGTGATTTCGCTTCTTATTTTCGCGAAGCTACGCTCGCGCGGATTTACTGAAGTTATGATGTTTGCACCGTTACTCGCACAATTGTGTCAAACACATTAATCAATCTTTGTTTAATACCCTCGAACGAATACTGTTTGACACCTCTTATATGTTTCGTCTTGACTTCTTTTTGTTCTCATTAGTGCGCGTGATTAACTCGTCGTTAAAATTAGCTGCGAGAGAGCAATATTTTTCGCTACCGAGAGACGGTAAAACAATTAACCACGTCATCCTGCTCGAGAACGAAAAAGCCGCAATTGTTTTCTGCGGCCGATGGCTTTCCGGTTATCGATCCGGGAAAGGGACGAAAGTGTGACGGAGTAGTTTTCTTGGACGTTGTTTTACATCGTCGGTTGTTAATCTTGCCAATTAACGGTCTTCAGGTGACGTAAAAACTACGGCGGCGAAGTAGAAGCTCGACGCGTAAAAAAAAAAAAAAAAAAGAAAGGTAACCCGAAACTCGCGGTAAAACGGAAAAAATTGAAGGAATTAATGCCGTGCACCCCTCAGGCGCACCCTCAGGCACACCCGTCACAATTTTTAAATAATTATTAATTCCGCAATCTTTCGACAGTCCACTTAAACTTTCAAAGAAACGGCTCTTGTCAGAGATTTCTCAACTCGCGATTCACTTTCTCGCGATTTTTATTCTTCGATAACAAAAATAAAAAATAGCAGTTATTGAACATCCCTAAAGTGCCTCTCCTTAAAAGCTACGATAAATTATAAAAATACAGAAATAAGTTATACGGTTTTATTTTTCGAAGATTTATTTTAAAAAACAAAATAAAATGTACGTAAGGCGATCGTTACGGCAAATCGCGAAAATATTGTGACGAAATATATGATGATTGGGTGGTGTCGTAACCGCGTCGCAAGATCGTCGCGCTATTTATCGCGACTCTCTCTCCCGTTTTTCCGCATCCATTTGCGCGTTACAAGAACTGTCAAATTAAGCTCGGCGTAATCGGGCGTAACGGAGGCGAGTGCTAATTAAGATATAACATTGACTAATGGCTGCTAATTTTAACGCGCATAAATGAAATATAATTCACCCTGCGGCGGGCTATACAATTACGCCGTAGTCGGTTTATGCGCGGCGCACTTACTTTCAGAACCGTGCCGGCTTTATTTAAGCGCCTGCCGCTGATGAGAACAGCTACTACGTCGGGATAAGCGTGTACGACGTGATTTTTAACTGATATTAATTTCTGATGACACTTTTCACGGAAGAATTTGTATTGATGGCATCAATGAAGAAACTGTCTTTGGAATTGACATGCTTTCAGAAGAGAATTTTACAAAAAAGAGAGAGAGAGATTTTTATTTCATTACAATAGTAATCGGCTCTAAGTGGTTCTGTCCACGCTGTTGTTACTGATTGTGAGTGCATCCCCATCAGCGCTCGAAGAATTCGAGCGTTGTTTAGTCTGTACGAGATTCGATGTTTTTTTTTTGTTTAATGCTGCCGTAGCTTTCGGCGTAAAGACTCTTTTGTCTGGCTTACTTCTAACGCGGTCGACTGCCTCGAGTTGCGCAAAGACAAGCAAGTTTCAGCCATTTTCATTAGATCCCCGGAATTATTGCACCATTTATTCAAGATATTTCTGGCCAATGTTTTAGACGCAATATATACATGTATGCACTTAGTAGGATATACATATATACTTAAATTAATACCATACATCATGCGTATCATAATATTTATGGAAACTTGGATCATCTAGTTATTAGTATTAGGTCATTAAGTATGAAAAACTCAAATATATGTATATATTTAAGTACATAAAAGTTTATATATTTGTATATATATAAAGTTTCATGTACTTAATGACTTAATTCGATAGATCGAAAGACACATCGATTGCAAAATCCATTCTTGCGCATTGATTCACGTAGAGCTACGTAAAACTCATTTATTTGGTTCCTTTCGTCTTCCGCTCCGATGGAAATCCGCGACACTGTGCACCGCAAAGTTTACCTCCCTTTCCTTCTTTTGGCAAGAGAGAAAAAAAAAAAAGGAAGTAGAAAAACCTCGGAAAGTTCCGGCGGCACAGAACTTAAGGATGGTCCGGAAAGTGCTCTTGGCGTAGAAACGAGAGAAATCACGAGAGAAACGCGCCGCGCGGGCAGTGCGGTGCATCTCAAGGATTCTCGGGTTAAAGTCACCGTGCACGCCGAAATCTCAACCGGGGTAAACGAAATTAGGGGGGGCACGGCAAATCGGACCCTTTGCGAAAACCCAGCTGCGGAAGGAGCAGCTGTGTGAAAGATAAGTCTTGTTAAAATTCGGTAAATCTCTCGCGAATACGACGAACGCTTCGTCGAACATGAAAGCGCGATCTCTGCTTTATTCTCGCAAAACGAGTCGGTCAAGAGTGAGCAATAAATTCATTTAGCAAAAAATCATTTATGAATCTAAGAGAAGAGTATGGTAACCGAAAATATTTTGAGGCATCTGTGAAATTAATGTAACGTTGATTGTGATAAATTTTGTAACTAAATTTTGTACTTGTTTTTCTAACTCTCAGTTGAAATAATTCTATCAATTAATGGTAAAGTTTAAAATTTAAGACTGGTTTATTAGAACATTTTCACGAAAATCTGTGCTCTTACATTTTCAAGTTTCAACGGTAAAGAATATTGCGAGCAATAATTACGTTAGTGAAACTGTTTTATTCGTAACGTTTAATTAAACGTTATAAATAAAACAGTTTTTTTGTAACGATACTTAAATGAATCAAGTGTCTTTGTAAGAGTTTTCAATTTCCAAGAGAGTTTTTTTTTTTCAATCACGGTACTTCCGCAAGGAGAATAGAATCCACCGTTTTTCAAATATGCGTCCGAGCGTCCGAATCGATCCGGAACTCCGAAAAATAACCGCAACGTAGTCATACGAGTAATTTCTCAATTTCATCGATAAATTCTTTAACGTTATACTTTCGATTGATATCTCGCGCGCAGCGTGCGCAGAACGGAGATGGGATAAAAGAGAGGCTGGTTCGCACAAGCGAATAGGAGACACGCACAGAGGCGGCACAGAATTGCGGAAAAAGAGAAGGGGATGAGGAGATTTCTCCTTCCCTCCCTTCGAAACGTGGGAGAAAAGGGAGACGGGAAGAAAAAGCGGACCGGGGGTTTTCGCTCGGGCCGCGATATTACGTAATAAATCATCCGAATCTCGCGGTGTCATACAATATGGGCTCGTGTGCAGGTGAGCGACGTCTATACCAATTTTTATTCCGAACGACATTCGACGTTCTCCCGCCCTTTCAACCTGCGCTCTCTTGCACTCGCCGCACGCAGCCGATCCGCAGTGGCTGCGCCGGCTCAGCCAATTCTATTACTAGGCTGCGCTTCCGTTATACCGAACGGAAATTAATTTTGTTCTGCGTTCTTCACGAAGATCTATATATTTCACACGGCCGGAGCAACGACGAAACGCGTCGCTACCACGAGATTTGCTACAACGAAATTCGCGCCGTTCAAACTTTTCGCTTCGAGATCGTCCCAAACAGCGTTCGATGACATTTAAAGAGCGCATTTATTGCTTTATCAGTTGATCAAAATTAATTGCATACTCATTTAGAAACGACAGACTTAGTTTGCTAAAAACTACCGCAAAAAAACTCTCAAGAAAAATATCGATTGACGTTGTTATTGAGAATGATCAATGTGAAAATAACAAAATAGGTTTCGTTTAAAACAGAATTCTCACGAACAAATAATTCGGTTGTACGTATGTGTATGTCAAGCATTATGCGGTTTAGCCTGACCATTTTGGCGACCGACAATGCGATTTGAACGGCACATTTGATGAACCCAATACTATAAAAGGACTATTAATGCTATCGTATGGAATTTAATCCGTTTCATCTCGTTATCACGTTATTAATAAATAGCGGTCGTATCGTTCAACAAAATTGCGCGTAGTATTATATTAATAATATACATAGAGACGAGATTTTAACATAAATCCATACGTTTGCGAGAGGAATCAAATTTTATCATTTTAACTAAATTAGTTATAATGTTTAATATTTGATGCAAATATATATATATATATATGTACACACACACACACACACACACACACACACACGTTCACGAATTTGTTTTATTTAAGAAACATTGCGGCTTTTTACAAATAAATTAATTTTGACAATTTACAAGGAACTACATTTCCTATAAATTTTTTATATTAAATGATCATGTCTTTTCTAATAATCTTTTAAGTTGTAAGTATCGTAAACTTTACGATACTTTTTTTTATTGTAAAAAGTATGAACATTTCTCTTGATGAATATCAAAGGTATTGTGCAAAATAACTTGGTGTCAAAACCACCGCTTTAAAATTGTAAATGTCGACGTTACGCTCGTTCGCTTTTTAGAAACTTTTTTCTTTTCTCTTAAATAGCTCATTCCGTCACCGCGCGATTGTAGCGAAGAGCTTTTGAGGCATTTCTTTACTGTGATTCGAAAAGATCGGCGAGGGTAGCTTAGCCTTTTGTTCGCGAAGACATCGCGGGTCGAGCTGAAAAGGGAGACAGCTTTTGCGATTTTTTTTTTTTTTTTTTTATGGAAGAGTCGCCTTTGCTTTTAAACGCGTGAAAAGCCGTGTGAACAACTTGTACAACGTGACCGAAATTTTAGATTATCCAGAGATGATTATCACATACAGAATGTAGTGTTTGAAAAACAGTAAATAAACTTATTTTATTGTATAGTTTTCCGTTCAATGATTTGTTTATTGTTTAACATCAAACGTTTCGATCCGTATTAGGATCTTCTTTCTAAGATTCTTTCTAAAAATTAATTCTTAATTGTAATTTCAAATAGAGAGAGATAGTCACTGAAGAAGATGCTAATACGGATCGAAACGTTTAACGTTAAACATTAAAAAAATCATAAAAAAAAAAAAAACACGAACACTATGTTTGGCTCATATTAGCCCTCTTTTGATTTGTTAAACTTATTTTATTAAATAAATTTATGTAATTGTAATTGTATAGCAAATATATAAAACCAAAACAAAAATCTACTTATAAGCTCTTTTTTTATAAAGCAGAATTTTATTTACTGGTTTAACTATGTTAAAAAAAACAAAATATTAGTTTACACTCTGGTTTTTCGTTATTCCGCGAATATTAGCGAAAATGCGGCAAAGCGTTCAATTTTTTTTTTGTTGTCGCCCCCGGTCAAATCACGATTGATATATTTTTCGAATCCGCTGGTTATTACCGACGCAAGCAGTCGCAACTCTCACGCTGAAAAAAGCAAGTTGTGCGTATTTGCTGTGCACGGGTGTTAAAATGCGCCGAATTTGCGATGCTGTTTACGCGAAAAATTCGCAGCGCGTTTGGTCTCCACGCTCTTTCCACGTTTTTTTATTTTTTTTTTCTGTTCGATGACGGGATACGTGCATCGCACTAACAAGCCGACGGTGTATTATTTAACCGGAGAATTTACACGCACAAGCGGCAGCGACCTGCGGGAACGGAGGGAGCAGTGTGCTGCATGAGCGACGCAACTCCACCCCTCTAAAAACCCAAAACGAAATCGGTGACCGCGAGCGTTAATTTCGCGAGTATCGAGTTTTGACTTTTTTCTGTTTTGTTACACGACCGAGCGCACCATCGCGGTCGGTGTAAATTTCACATAGTTAATGCAGCCTTTTGTGGTATGTGAAATTTTTCGGTTCTCTCATCCTTCACTTTCCGGCCGCTTACTTTTGCCGCTTATGCGCGCAATTCTATAGTTGTGAACTGACTACTCATATATCTGATCAAATAGTGGATGATTTTATTGGCAAATGGTACTGACATATCGACTGAAGCGTATGCAAAATTATATTGTAAAATTATATATAGTTTGCACACATTTCTCTCTCTCTCTCTCTCTCTCTCTCTCTCTCTCTACTTTGTATTAACATATTACAAATTTTCTACTTTTACAATATTTTGATATACTCTGATGTGTATATGTTTCTGAATTTTTTTTATTTAGATCAAAAAAGATGTTTAATAATGTGGTCGAGAAAATTTATTCAATACACAGTATTGAATAAACAAATTGAAATCTTCTCTCTCTTATTTCCGAATAATGCATTATTTATTATTCAAAAACACAAAAAATACATTTTATTTCTCTGACCGTTTGTGTATTTTTCTTCGATATCTTTTCTCTGTATAATATCTTTATTCTCTTTATACTTTATTCTCCATATATTTCTACATGATTTTTTTATCAGATGTCTTTCTGATTATTATCAGCACAAGCAAACAAATAATGAAACCAAAAGACACAAGAGAGTTCCCAAGGTTATAAATATTTTCGAACAAAAAAATTTTTCTGTCGCAAGTTTATCCATGTGCTGACGTATTTCATAAATTATCTGCGCAGATTTAAATCGAGAACAAGATCGTTCTCGGTTGAGAATCGGTCATTTAATTAAACTTATCATCTGTGTGTGTAAAAGAGAGAATAACTTCCATCGGAAAAACTGTTCAACGTTCGCGTGTGAATATCAAGTTTGCGTTTACGAGAGGCTACGATGCTCAACTGTGCACGCACTCGCACGCACGTTTTTTTCCCATTAATTTTCCCCAATCTGTCAGTAATTTTCTCCAATCAATCAACTTTCCTTTATAGATCCCGTGATAGGGTCCATACTATTCGCACGCTGTCTCCCTCTGTTTTACTAGACTCGATTCATCTTATCAAATTAATGATCGGCAAGCCGACTTCTCTCGTTTATCAATACGGTTATGAGCAACAAAGTAATTATATCTTGCATCTAGTTTTCACGTCCACAAACGTCGTTGTTCTTCTTCAAAAACTTCAGAAACTTTTACAGAAACATCGGAAATGGATATTTAAGGTTTCTATGTCATTAATTTCACACAAGTAAAAGTTGATTGTATTTCCAATTCAAAACCAATATTTGTATTTTTATTTTATTATCAATAGACTAAATATCTATGTCAAATTGTAAGTAAATCAAAATCGATGCAATCGGTAGTCGGTTGTAGCTTCTGATATTAAATACGAAAAAATTCCACCTTCATCTTATTATCATATTTTATTCTTAATAATGATTTAGAAATCAATTTTATTCCAAAAGTTTTATATTTTTCGAGCTACGGAACGCGTCTGGTCTGACAAAGTAAAATAGAACTCAATCAATCAGTCCGTGTCCATCTGTCAGATGCGATGCAGCGACGCGCTATCGGCCGCAGGATGGTCGATGAACAAAAATACAGCAGAACCGACGTCAATCGACGTTCAATGCAGACGAACATGGGAGATGCGTTCATCGAAATGCGATTCTCAGTAACACCGTTAGTCGTGTCGATTTCGAGTCGCGCCTCCGCGGTAAACAGCCGCCAATCGCAACACACAAAAGGGAATAGAGAAATTAAATGATACTGTGTCAAGGCTTCGTCACTATCTATTGCTGTCACTGTAGAATTCAATTGCAGCTATAGAATTATTTGAAGTGTTCGAGAATTTCGACCAAAGACCGCTTTTTTGTTTGACCGTCAGAAAAACTATTTAATTAATATTTCTCATTAATTTGTTTTTTGATGTCTGATACATGTGAAAGTATAAAACATCTTAAAGAAACTTTAAGTAGACTAAGTAGATTGAATAAAGACTAAATTAATGGTAATTTTTATATTGGTTGTAATATTTTTATAAATGGCATTATATAAGTAAATAAATGTTAATTAATGATAACAAACACTGAAACAATTCTCTTTATTTATTTTAGATTCCTACGAGTTTACATGATCAAAATCTCTCAATCTCTCTCTCTCTCTCTCTCTCTTACAAACAGTATCTCAGCTACTCGTTACTTTTAGGTCTACATGCATGAAAAGAAGGATTTCGTGCTGGCTAGATGAAGCCGCAAACTTTCTTGAGAGAAAGTTCAAATTGACTTTTCGATGCAGAGAATCTTCGAGAGTTACTAAGTAACTCTGAGAAAATGAAGAAATTGCCTATCTCTATTGATCGATTTTCGCTTCATATCTTCCTATCCCTTAATGTACGTATAATAAATGATTGATCAGATGTTATTATCTTGATGCTATGTGTGATAGTTGAATAATACTATGTTTTCCTGCTTAAACCTATTTTTTATAGTTACTTATTCAGTTTTAGTACAAAAGCAATCCAAATGTACAAGTTATCAAATTAAAAAAAAAAAAAAACTATTGATTAGCAACTGTAAAATTAAATTTATTTCGACAATAATTTCTCATTTGTTAAAATAATGTTCATTATATCTCTAGACTGATAACACAAATATAGTGACCCGGTGATGTATATAAAGCTTATCTCCGGCGCTGTGCGCTATAAATATATTTTCTATGTAGAAAAAAGGCGGCTCACGGTTCTTTACTCACTTCGATATCGGCTTTTCCGTGTCATCAACAACAGTCTTTGGTACGAAAAAAAAATTCCCGATCAAAATCTCTATAATACGTAGTCTTTAGTAAGCGCTATATAAGATTTAATGCCGTATTTGTATATCGTGAGATTATGTTTTTCAAAAAATCGTTACTCTTTCTTCTCGTTTGAATATCATTTCAGTGTAGGTTTAACACCAGAATGACACGATAAGAAAAATAATTATATAATTATTTTTACAAAATGTAAAAAAGTACAGACAATTTTCCGGTCTCGAATTTTTATGTGATTTTTTTTAATTTCACTGGAATATTTTTTTTCGCGTCATCACGAGTTGGTTTCTTTTTTTTTTTTGGTTAAACGGCGACCGACTACGAACTTCGACGAAACGTTATTGGAGTTTCAAACTCAGCCGAAAGTTTCACCACGCAATAATACTTGCTACGATTTATTTTTCAAGTCCCTTAAATATTTCAGGAACTTTCTATCGTTTTGGTGGTATGAAATAGTTTCCATGTCGAAGTAGGTCGAAAGTTTCATAGCTTCGACAGGAGACAAAGTGCACGATGTAGATGAAATTCACACCCTAAGGCGTTGTATAAATGTCTCTCGTATAAAAAGCCAAGATAAGACGATCCTTAATACGTTTCTTGCTATTTGTGCGTGGCGAGATTTAAGAGAAGAGATTTGTCAGAACTTAACAACACCTTTCTCATCTTAACTAAATATTTTCGCAATCAAATAAGAAAGAGAAATATAAATTCTCTAAATAACAAATAAATAAATGTAATAAAAGCTTTTATTGAAAAGTTCGAGAGAGAAAAGAAGGAAGAGGTGAAAATTTAACAATACCTTATGTCTGAGTAATCAATATACTGAGAAAACCGAACTCCGGAAAGATACCGAACGATAAAAAAGCTTCTTCCCTCTTCCTTTCTGTCTCTCTCTCTCTTTCACTAGAAAAAAAAAGTTACAGTAAGTTGCTAGCGATGAATCTCCTCCATGTCTCTCAAGCGACTTACCTACATCTTTGCTGCTTTCTTTCCCCAGTCTTTCTTCCCCTCGTCTTTCTACTTTCTCCTCTTCTTTTCCTTACTATTTTCCATCCTGTCACTCGTTGATTTCGCCAGGAATAAAGAATCTCGTGTGTGAATTCTAGAGATCGATAGAGAGGGAATAAGAGAGAGCGAGAGTACTTCGTCTCTCGGAAAAAAAAGAGCAAAAAAAAAAGCCTCTTTTCCACCCTCATAAAATCTCCGCTTGTCGAACCACCTCGCGAGTCTTTCGCGTGCGTCAAAGCTCTCTCTCTCTCTCACTCTTCTCGCGAATCGCCTCAAGTTCCTTTCTCTACCGAGAACTCCGATGCGTCTGCCATGATTGAGATTTCGAGATCTGATGATTCAATCTTATTTTACCATAATACCCCCTTGCAATTCTGTTCATTTCTCTGTCGGTTCGCTTTTTCTCCCCTTCTGGTTTGAAATATTCTATATACGATTTGTGGAGAGTATACACTGACGTATAATTCCATAAATATAAATAAATATATAAATAGATATTGAGACATAGTCAATTGGTTAAATAAGAAAGATAA
>QVOA01008277.1:0-10438 GCA_014825685.1 Pseudomyrmex cubaensis | reverse complement strand
ACCCCCCTAACTAATTTTAAAATATTGCGAAAAAAACTCCTCAGCCAGGAGTCGAACCTGGAATCTCCGGCTTTCCGGGCCGTCGCCTGGAATTTAATAAATAATTTAAAAACACTAACTACACTCGATGTTTTCATGTTTGTTTCGTACACAAACTCCGCGTGTGTCATCCGAAGCGACGAAAATGAGCGATTTTACATCGTAACGCGCAACAAGATTTATATCTTGTTAACGGCTCGCCCTCGTTTATTTGTCGGGTCGCAAAAGGCGCGCGTTCGTACGAAGCCGAAAGGATAAAACGAAAGTTAAAAGCGTGTCGCTTCAAAGACTACATGAACTGTGAATATAACGACGTGTAAGAATTAAATCGAGCGACAAAGTGGACGGGGAGAAATATTGCGCGCGCGCGCACTCGCTCCTCCGTGCACTTCTCGATCATTTCGGCGATGTAACGAAAGCTCTACGTGTCGTTGTGGCGGTGTGTCGTAATGCGAGGCGTTATGTTGTCGCGACGACGAGTCGTAAAATTCAACCTGTTAACTTCTGATCGATTCTCGAGGGTGAGGGGGAGCGGGTCATATATTACAAGCTTTGGTATTAAATTCCGAAACGTCAGATGTAATAATTTTTTCATTTATCCCTATTGGTTCTGCTTCGTTCGTAATTTGTTTCACTTGTCGTCGAGCGAAAGCTCACCGCGATCTATCTCCTCGGAGAGATCCTTGCGCAATGTTCATCGAGATGCAAATTCTAAAAACTCAATTTTAGATCCGTCGCAAGAAGATATAAATTTCGCGACTATCGAGAACTTTGTTACATTTATATGCTACTCGCGAGTTAATTTTCGCAGACGCGAAATCTGCGATTGGAAATAGTTGGTGCGCGCGTTAGGGTCGCGCGATATGCTCCGGACGAGATACATAAATTAAGAAACTTTTCTTTTTTATCGCGGCGAGAGAAAGAAGAAGAGAGAAAAAAGACCGGGGCATTTCGTCCGCGAGCGTCGACTTATCGCGACGTGAGGTGTCGCAGCGTTTAAATAAAAGCTCCCGGGTCGCGCGCGGCTGGCGAAAAAAAAAAAGTCTTTGGAAAAACACGAGATTTCAATTAAAGAGACAAGCTTAATAATGAGGCACTCTGGATTTATTGGCTCGAGAGCCGCGGCGCCTAAATGTCTGCGTGTATTCGGATGTCCGCTCGAGGAGCTCTTCTCGGGAGCACGCGCGCTATATAAGCGTATGCGTGCGTGCGTGCGTTCCTATGCGTGCGTGCGCGTGGCCGAGAAAGAGAGAGAGAGAGAGAGACTTAGAAGGGCCCTATCGGGACCCTACGATATGGCTCACAGAACGGTCTCTCATTTGCATCGGATCGAAATTCGTTACTTTTTCGCGAGATAATCATACCGTTTCACTGGCACCTCGACGTTTCGTTAATCCGAACGCGAATTTATTCAAATCGTTTTGAAGAAGTTGTGCGGCAACACGGCGCGCGAGAGGAAAAACTGCGAATACAACAATAAATATAATAATAAAAAATAGAAGCGCGTTCGATCACCACACATGTATCCGGTACGTAAAAATCATTGCGAACACAACTACCCGACATCTGCAACGATCTGATAGAACGGATGCGCGATCGAGAGAGAGAAAAAAAAAGATGGCAGATAATGGCCGAGTGTGATAGAAAAATTTACAAGAGGCGATGAAAAGAGGGGGGCGATTAGACGTTGGCGAATGTAATTCACGTGATATAGGCATCTTCTGTCACAAATAAAACCATTCGTACTGCATAATCGAGGAAATTACACGTCGTTGTCGTCGTTGTCGTCATCGTCGGCGTCTTTACTCTTCATCGTGGCATTTTCATTCTAAACCCCCCACTTATTTCTTCACGGTGCATCGATTAACAAGCTTCTTATCTCGTTTAAGGATTTTTATGGCAAAAGTTATGGCTCGGAGTATCGCTTGTCAGTGGACGCGGACCGAGGAGAAGGAGGGGGTGGGTGCCGCATCGTCGGCAGACGCGTTCTTAAAGACACGATCCACGGAGTAATCGTGTTTCGAGCCCGGGCCCGATAAAAACGCCACGATACGAATCGGCGCGGCGGTTCGCCGGCGATTAGCTCCGGGCTACGAATCTCCCGTCCCACATTAAATCATGTAATTTTTATCGAATCTCAAATATGATCTCCGGTGCGCCTATATCGGTGGAAATTATGCATAAAACTTATCATCATTTATATCCCTCCCCCCGTGCGCTTATCGATTTTATCCCGCGCGCGCGAGAGCACGGCAATGACCATTTCGCGAAATCACTGGGTTTTCGCGTTGTTTTATTTTTTCTGCGCCCGGCGCGATATCGCGCGCGGCGCGCCAGTAAATTGAAACGCGATCTCGTTCCCTCGACTCCCGCAGTTTTGACGTCGTCATTATCTCGTTATGCCTATTTACGCATATTACACGCGCCACGTACGTATATTTAATATACTTTTAATTCCCGAGTCTCGAACTCGGATACAAAAAAAAATTTACGAGATAATATCTGCGATGAGAATTGATCGCCTTTTCTTCGCACATAATGACATATACTTTGCGAATGACTAAAATAACGTCTTTGCTGAATATGTCGGCATCAGTTTCCAAAGCGCATGCCGGCTACCCGCTGCGCCGTAAAGCTCGTTCCGTTACCGTCCGAGCGCTCTCTCTTTCTCTCTCCGCGCGCCGTATGGGAGCCTTTCTTGCAAGAACGAGTCTTCGTTCCCCGAAGGGTTGGTAATTCGCCGATTAAATTGAAAACGGCAAGGCTAATTGCGCTGCGTCTGTATTATTCATCGGATCTCCGTCATCGGCGTTCGCCTTTGGTATTTTGCCAATGCGAATCGATTGTCCGACGAATTCTGAAGAAAATCGTCGAGGGAAAACGTCGACGTTTCCAACATTTTAAATTACCGAATTAAGATTTGTCGGAATTTTACAAATTGTTAAACGGATAATTTTTTCACGCGCATCTTTCAAATTTAACGTTCGCACGTCTCCGAATCGATCCGGTCGCGAGCGATCATGAACTCCAATAAAAATTCTTATTATAATGTAATAAGAGCTATATAGTGTTTTTATTTTACAATTAAATCGGCTTTGCGCCCATACAATTACACACATAGACATACCGATGATAATAGACCGCTACGTCCCGGAGACGTGTAGTGCCGCCCACGTGGTCACTTGACCTCCCTACGCCTCCGTATCTCTTAGTTAACCTTATCAACTCGATTCAACTCGACCTAACCGGAGCCGACTCACGGTTTGCTAGTGCGTAACTTGGCTTATACATGCGACATACGGTCGTACATCTGTTTTTTTTTCTTCTCCTATGTAGCCTCTCTTGTAATAACATTAGAAAAAATCGTATTCTTATTCGATATTAACTTTATTCGGGATGCCCCTTTCCGAAGCAAATTCGATATATTAGCTTATTATTATTATTATTATACATGAAGTATGTTACGTACTAGAGTAGAACTCTATTAATTTGCTCAAAGTAAATACAAAAAACAGTTTATATGAAGTCTAGTGGAATAATTTTAACCCGTCGTCACCACACCTCAATCCAGTATACACGTTGTCACCACACTGGTGCAATTTTGCACTTTGCATGTTTGAAGTCGAATAACTTTCCAGTAATGTGTTGATAAATAATTTAAAACCAGTAAAAATAGGGGTAAAAAATTCTCAGAAATGGAATGGAATTAGTTAAAAATGTTCAAAAAAATTCTTCTCAGTAAAAAATGAAAAAAATAAAAAGAACTTTTTGAAAAATCGTGTTTTTCCAATCTTTGTTGGTGCACATACGCGCCAGTGTGGTGACAACGGGTTAAGTTTTGAAAATTACAAAAAAAAGAGAGATTCTAACAATTAGCTCGCAATTGCTCATTGAAACTTGTTTTTCTCTTAATTTATTCAATACGAGACCATCGCGTTTAATTACTCCCGAAATCGAGAGCGTCGAGAGAAACTTCCCTCGCGCTAAAAAATTCATTCAGGCAAAATTTGCCGGGTGGTCTAGATATCGCAGATATGCAAAACGCGAGAGATCACTCGCGTGCACCCTCGCGGGCGCAACAAGACGCGAGCGTGAAGAAGAGGGTGTGTGTGTGTGTATCGATCTAATAGTAATGAGCCCGATGCCGGTGTGCGTCGGAAGATTTTGAAATATACATTATGCGGGGATTATGGTTATGCATGCGGGAAAGGCGCTGAGAGTATTTTTCTTTTGATATACCCTTCCCTCGCAAAACCCGGAGCATCTTCGCAGCGACGGATGAGATTTGAATAAAAGTATCCGGCAGCACGGCCGCGCCGCGAGTCGCTTTCTCTATCTCTCTTTCACTCTCCCCGTTGGGGCTTGATTCGCTAGCTACTTTTTACAACTGTGCGGTCTCATTAAATATGTATAGATTTCGCGCCCCGCGCGTGTTCCCCTCAATTCCTCAGTTCCCCCCCGCCTTCTTTGTACCACCTCCGATGATATAACCGCATCAACGATTACCGAAAACATATGTTTTAAAGATGACGAGCGAACGAATAAATCTAGTGGTCTCGCGTTGCTCCACGTTGCTTTACCACTCCGCCTATTCAATCTCGATTCTCGGTGCGACCGGTTTCATAAACACACTTTTGACATGAAATCGTTGAAACGCGTAACATATTTGTTACAACGCGCTCGTTGTGAACGTCGCGTGTTTGAATTACGCGACGAAGCGCGTTTTGCCGCGACGCAAGCGAAGCGCAAGCAGCGCCAGAGGGATAACGACGTCTGATCTATGCGCTCCAATCCTAGTTTTCATCCCCTCGGGTCTGCGTGACCCGGATTAAAACCATAGGCTAGATAGAGGCGACGTTCAGTTTCTCAAAGCGGTGCTACCGGTGTTCGAATACCTCGGCTAATCGCGCGAGAAGCAGTCTAGCGTAACCATTGATATTTTCACAGCGCCCGCGGCTACCGCCTATAAACCTAACATTAGTCGCACAGTCGATTTTAACACGCGTTATCCAGGTAGTGGTTCGTATCGGTGCGGCGATCTCGCGTAACTCGCTTAGGTAAAGATACCATTAGGTAACTTGTGAATTAGCTGTTCTACTACTAGATCGCGTATGTATGTGTGTGTATTTATACACGATAAACATATATCTTTGCAAAAATACTGCGTGCAATTAATAAGCGTCGATATATTTCGATATAAAAGTTACGTGTGTCGACGGAGATGCTAAAAAAAAAAAAAAAATAGAAACTTCGTAAACGCATTTCCGCAAGTTGGTCGATGATTCTTTTTGTCAAAAGACGCGATATATCGCGCGCGCGGGGCGGTGGTTTCATTTCTTCGCGGAACAAATGAGCCGCAAGTTATCACCCCCCGAGAGCCCCGACCCTTCCATTTAAAAAATGTAAATTTGTTAATGCAAGTAATGGGGGCGTGAAAATTTGTTCTCGCTCTTCCCCGGGAGTTGCGCGCACTACCGCCACCCTATTACCTGAGACTATTATCCAATACAAAAAATCAAATAAAGTATGCTAAGTTACGCTTCGAAGACTTTGGGGAGCTCGAAACTGCCGAGGGGTCGTAGAAACATTTTTTTTACTCCGTTCCCCCACACAGCAGCGTCACAACACCCGTCGTCGCGCTTACTCGCGCTTTTTCTTCGTCGCCTATTAACTTCCAACAGGCTGTAACAATGAAACTTTCCTCGCGATTTATATAGTTAATCTCCGCTCGGAAAAAAATTCTGCAGCTTTCCGATTCGATCGCCTTCGATTGTCGCGCGCGACCTTCGCGGTCGAGATTTTTTTTTCTATGATAATCATTTTAAGAAATTTTATTTTTTAATTGATATGTTACAAATCTCGTTTTTTCACGTACTGTTTATATAAACAGAGTTTCCAGGGTATGAAAGGAGGAAAATCGTATTTCGCACTGGTATGCATTTCCGTGATTTACCATGGTTACAAACCACGTTAAAGCCGCCCCGTGATTCGTGATGTTGCAAATTGCATAAGATCGAGTGTAAGCGAATGAACGTATATACCGTTTGTGGCTCGTCCGACGAGCAGAACCGTGGTGGTGGCGGCGGCGGCGGCGGCTGCGGCGGTATCAGTAGCCTGTTCTTATCCGCTGATCCGCATCTACATTATTAAACTTGATTGGAGGCCAGGCCAATTCCCGCGCGAAAACGACTTATTGCAGCGTGGCGTAGTGCGCGCCTGGACGTTAGACCATTATAGAAAGTGCTGTTTAACGATTCGAAAAATCTCAACTTAAAAGCCCGATAATCGAAAAGCGAATTCGAAACGTAAAATTATAAAATTTTCCAACAATTCGCCGAGAGATGCGCTTTATTATATCGCGACGTTTTTTTTTCTCACGTCGATAAATTTTGTTCGGAAACAAAATTTTTTCTTTTTTGTCCGAGTGACAACAGACACCACGTGAGCGACAGCTGTAAAATAAATAAATCGCTATGTCACTTTCGCTGACAACAACGGACCTGTTGTATGCGCGATACGCCACTTATTACGCGGATTCGCGCAAGAATCGCGTTATATAGTTGCATAACGTGCAATAATAAGTTTCACGTAATGCGCGGTCGCGAGGTAAAAAAAAAAAAAAAACAAAAACAAAAGGATATCGAGAGCTGACGCCTGGGAAACACGGGAGAATCTGAAAAAGCGCCGTTTTACGCTTCAGGTAATATCGTCGAATATGATGGAATGCGCGCCGATCGGCACGGCGGCGGCTGTACGGTCAGTTTGCGGGAGGGATAAAATCACGTCGATCGTTGTGCAAGAAGATCGAGCGCAATCTCTCTCGCACATTGTTTTAACTTCGCGGAAAAAGTCGGAACAAATCGTCCGTCTTATATCGACGACGAACGAACGGGCGAACACATAATAAATCGTCGAATGAAAATCGACGCATATCCCGCGCGAGCGACGCGCGCGGTTGTTCGTGGGAAGAAATCGACGGCGGGAAAGAAGAGGGGGGGAGGGAGGGAAGAATAGAAACGATTTTTCGAATAACCTATAATTGCTTTTCGAGTCGAAGGGCGTCCGTGTTCGCGGGTGTTAAATGAAGTTCTCCCATAAAGAAGTCGCGGCGTGTGTATATCGCCATACTAAATTCCACGCCGCGGCGCGCGAGCGGCCTTGATACGCCGAGCGTATTGAAATAAAACGTATCAAAGTGGCGTGCAAGATGTCGGGGTTCCCCCCCTTCCCCCCTCCTCCTCCTCCCCTCCCTCTTCTCTCAATGGGCGTTTTTCAAACTAATTAAAGTGGATATTAAATCACTTCTGCGCCACACACACACGCGCGCACATACGCGCGCACACCTGTGCGGGATTCACTGACGTACGACCCATTAATTAACGTTTCCGATGCTATAGAATATCGCTTGACTCTCTCTACGTGCGAGGGGAAAAAAAGATTTTTCGAGATACCTTTCTGATTGCCGATCGTTACGCGAGAATTTCGCGAGAAGCACGAAAATTGTTCGAATGAACAACACGGGGCGAATGTTTCGCTCTCTCTCTCTTTCTCTCTCTTTTGTTTGAAAGCTCGTATGTATATTTGACGTGCAGCATTATTATCAAGAGGGAACACATATTAAGTCTGTAAACGTTCCCATATCTAATAATCGATCCAGGATTGGCAAGATAATATAAGTTGATGGGGGACGAAAAAGAAGAAGAAAAAAAACGTCTAACGTCGGGGAAGGAGGGGAGAACTCGCTAGGCCAAAAAAGATTCAAAAAGGGACCAAAAGAACGGAGCTGTCCTCGTGTGCTTTTTACATTGCAACGAGTTGTGTACGGTCGACGCGCGACCCGATCATTACTGTGCAAGCGTATTATAAAATCCTTTTCGCGGAGATTATCGTCTACGCGCTTCTTTCTTTCGTCGACTTTTTTCTCGATAATCGATCGATATCGCGACTTTGAAATACGCGCGCGCGCGCGCGCATGATCGCGCAAAGTCGCGAGAGACGTCGCAATTAATTTTCGGAATGAATGTCGCATCCCGAGAGACGAACACACACACACACGTTTCGAAACACGGAACGAGCGATCGCGCACGAGCGCGAAGTCGATCGCACACGGATGACGTCGCGCACGAGACGACGCGCGGTTTATACGACGAGCGGAGGAAGAAGCGAGGAAAGAGAAGAGCCGAGGAAGGGAACGCGAGAGGGCCGCAGGCGAGTTGTATAATATGAACGCGCCGCGCCGGAGTTTCGGCAGGCTATAATCAATTCTGATTGCAGTCCAGCGGATCGCAGCGCGATCCACTGGCCGATAGCCGAGAAAAAAGTCAGCGCTTCCAACTACCGGGCTGCTGCACACGGTGGTATAGCCGAAGAAGCTCGGGACGAAGGGACAGAGATAAAGTAAAAGAATAAGGAGAAGAGAGTAAGAAAAGGGCGCGCGCAAAGGACGCACAGTGCGACAGAGGGTGAAAGGGATAGAGCAGGACAGCGAAATCGGGTGGGACGCGCACAAACGTGAATGCGAAAGATGTTTTGAAGAAGAAGTGGGTGGTTTGAAGAGAAGAAAACACCGTCGAGAGAAACCGAGTATCCCGAGATATATATATATATATATGTACGAACTCGGGGGTGCGAGTTACCTTCGCGTCCTCTCTGCAGTTCATCTACGAGCCGAGCCGAGCGAGCGAGCGAGCGGCGTGGAAGCGAAACGAAATCGAAACGAACAAAAACGCAAGCGAGTTATTTATCGACGGGTCCCGGAGAGTAAGATCCGATTCCGAGACGAGAACGGCAGCGGAACAGAATTCGATGACCGCATCACATCGCAAGAATCGTCGTGAATCAACGTGGTTCGATTCAACGTCGATTTCGCGACGCCTCTTCGCGCGCTTTTCTATTCAAGATCACAAGAGGGGGAGGGAGAGCTTTGTGATGTGTACGTGCACACACGTGACGTTATTTATAGCAGATTAGTCTCTCACATACAAAGAACTTGCGAGAGCGAACGATATCGAATTAAGTGCTCTAGAGTCTCTCATGAGTAAGGGCACCGTAAGGGCAAAGACCTCGCGCTAAACTATGCATGCCTCTGGCTTCCAATCCGGGATTGGGAAGGGGGGGCAATGCCGCTCGGTGTCGAGATATTTAAATTTCCGCGCTAGGAAAAGCGCTCTCAATATTAAAAAAAAACGATGAAATCACACGTCGAAGAATCGCGCGTCACTTCTAATCATTCGACATGTTACCTTCGGTCGTTATTTGACTTGTCCTGAAAATATAAGCGCGAGAAGAAACGACGCTCTGAAAATAAGATGCGCGATAACCGATTCTCACGACGACGGGTAAAAACAAGACAAAATAAAAATTAAAAAAAAAAAAAAATAACGGAGGACCATCTCGGTGGCGGATATGTAATGTGCGAGTAACTCCAGCAACAACCTTGACTCGCCGCAAGCCATATACTCGCGCGCTTCTTATAATCCCTTGTGTTCGCGCGCGTCCGGCCCCATTAGTAGTTGGCTGACCCATCATTCAATAACGCTTTCAATGTCTGTGCGACCGTGTCTCCGCGTGTCTTCGACGCGTACACACACACGGTGCGATAATTAGACCGAATTTCCGCGCGCTGGTGCGAATCGCGCGAAAAGCGCAAGAGCGTCGTCGTTGCGCGCAACAAATTTTACGAGCTTGTTTTTTTCTTTTTTTTTATCCCCGAGGGATTTGCAATCGCGCGAATGTAAACAACAAACGCCGATGATGTAACAAATGCTGAAACTGTTTTTTTTTTGTTTTTTTCTAATCAAGTCACACCGCGCTGAACATCTCTGCTTCTTCTTCTTCAAATGTCGCAAACAAAATTGTGCGACGCGCGAACGCTGACGTCATACAATAATCACGAGAGTAAATCGTATCCGGGGGAGTCTGTCAATCTCTCCGAAGACAAGTGTTACTGAGATCTCGCATGTGTCTTACGGTTCTCGATAAGCTCGCGCGATACTTTCGATGCGATTTGTTATGTCTGCGAACGAATTATTAACGTCAGCGTTGTGCGCGCGCGTCAAGTTACGCGATGTTAATATTATGATCGTCAAAGAAATGTGCCATGTGCCGCGCACGACATTTTGTAACAATCAATACTTTGTTAATTCATCGGACACGGTGTCTAACGGACACTGAACAGACGACGAATCCTCGCGCGAAGCACATAGTAAGACGCGTTACAACGTAATCCCAAGTGACTGCGTATTAATCTATCTCTTTAGAGCGCCGGAAAACGCCTAGAGGCGTAAAAAAATGAAAATTTTTTACACTCATTTTTTTTAAATCTAAATTGCTTGTAAATTCATGTGTAAAGGTTATCGATCTCTCCTAATATGATTCTGCATCCAAAAATTTTTTAGAA
>QVOA01008276.1:0-10438 GCA_014825685.1 Pseudomyrmex cubaensis | reverse complement strand
ATAAGATACACGGCAGCGTCTTGACAGTGACACTCATTCAGCGGATACTTTTATGTACTTGGCGTCGAGACGCTACCGCGTTTCTTGATATAATTATATATGAAAAATTTTTTACCGGGCCGCCTGGAGAATGATTAAGCAGGCAAAACCTGCATGGTTTCAAAAATGTATTTTACAATATTTATAAAGAATTAAACATTAAAAACTTTGCAACTTATCGAACATCGTTTCTTATATGTTTCTACAAAATCGGATTGCAACTTAAAAAGCGGACATTTCGACGTTCCCGCTACGTTACTACGACGTTTTAGAGACTTTTAACGGAACGTAGCTAAGTTTCGGAAAACCCGTTGCAGAAACGTTTGTGCTACTAACGATGCTATGTGGGAGAGCACTGATCCGGTTGACGTGGATCATCCCATATATATTGTGCGTATAATACAGGATGTCTCTAAAGTCTGACCCTACTTCTCGATCTCGGAAACGGCTTTAGATGTGGAAAAACATTTCAGACAAAAAGTGTAGGATATTAGGAGGGACAGATGATGAAAATATCGACTTGACCTTGAGTAACCTTTTTAAGGCCAAGTCAATATGATTGACGTTTTCTTTAATGAACCTCCAATTGTTTATGGCATATCCTTGTCGAGACATTTTCAAAACACTGTACGGTAACATAAATGTGCACAGCACGGAATAGAACCATACGCTGTGAACGTAGCACGGAAAAGAACCATAGACGGATGTATACTCTCTCACGCATTCATTCACTTTATGATATTTACATTATGTGCAGTCCTTATGATCTAAATATTTACATTATATACATACTGTGACGAACCTTGTCGCATAACTCACATGCGATATTTTTTAAAACTGACAAATATCGATCGACATAAATAGATTCGAACTATCGAACTATCGCCATTTCGTTATATCGAATTTGCGAACTTCTGATTGGCTGTTATTGCGCATCCACGGAATGACAACACCTTGTTTCTTTACGTCATGACCGTAACTGTTTACACGCTACTTCGCGTCCGTCGTTGTTGCGGACACTTGATTGTCATCAGCACCTTCGTTCATATTCTTTGTGCATTAGTTTTATTATTCGCCACCATTCTATTTTGATCCTGTAATTAGATGTGTATAAATATTCACACGTTCCGCGCAAGCGGTTTGCGCTGACCGTGAAAACTCAAGGTGTGTGTGTTTGTGTGTGTGTATGTGTATGTGTGCGCGCATCACGCAGAAGGAGAGGTTGTAACATGTCAGAGATGTGGATAGCGACGATCGGCATGATTCTATACAGCGTCGTGATTGTTACCGCTGCTTTGCACTCATCTACGGCTTTGAACGGCGGCGATTTCATTCCCCATCACGGCCGTTGCGAGCCCATTGCGATCAATCTCTGCATGGACATTCCGTATAACGAGACAATCATGCCGAATTTGATGAACCATCAAAAGCAGGACGATGCCGCCCAGGAAGTGCATCAATACATGCCGCTTGTGAAGATGAAGTGCAGTCCGGATCTACGGTTCTTTCTGTGCACAGTGTACGCACCTGTTTGCACCATCCTCGAGAAAGCGATACCACCCTGCCGATCGCTGTGCGAGAGCGCGCGTTCAGGCTGCGAGGGATTAATGAACAGTTTTGGTTTTGCGTGGCCGGAGGCTCTGGACTGCTCCAAGATGCCGGAGAATGATGGTAATTCACTCTGTGTGGGTACCAATGAGACCACCAAGTCTCCAGAGCCCGTTGCACCTGTCTATCCTCCACCTCGTATGCCAGTGGCAGAATTCAAGCCACCTTGGAACGAAGGATCCAAACCTTATGGAGGAGGTGGTTTTGCTCTAGGCGCCAGAGACTTTGGCTTCGTTTGTCCAGTTCAATTTAAAGTTCCTCATGGATTAGGATATTCACTGAAAGTTGGTGACAAAGTGGAATCTGATTGTGGAGCACCTTGTGACGGAATGTTTTTTACAGAAAGAGAAAGAAGATTTTCGAGAGTATGGGTGGGCACTTGGGCTTCCATTTGTGCTATTTCGTGTTTCTTCACATTTCTGACTTTTCTGATTGATACAGATAGATTTAGGTAAAATTTCTGAAAATTTAATTTGAGTTTTATAACATCAAATATTATTATGATAAATTTATGTAGTATTATGATTATAAGCATTTTTAGAGAAGTTCAAAAATAAATAATCATTTTTTCTTATAGGTATCCTGAAAGACCAATAATTTTCTTGTCTGTGTGCTACTTGATGGTGGCACTGGCTTATGTGATTGGTTGGGCAGCAGACAACTCCATAGCTTGCAGAGAGCCATTTCCACCACCGATGGGCATTCGAATACAAATGGCATCTACTATTACTCAGGGCACTAAACATGAACTGTGTACCGTACTCTTCATGATTCTCTATTTTTTTGGCATGGCCTCAAGCATTTGGTGGGTTATCCTCACTCTCACATGGTTCCTGGCAGCTGGCTTAAAATGGGGACATGAAGCAATTGAAACCAACTCACAGTATTTTCACTTAGCTGCCTGGGCTGCACCAGCTGTAAAGACTGTAACTATATTGGCAATGGGTAAAGTGGAAGGTGAGAAACGGCTAAATAACTATACAAAATGATATATTAGTGTTTAACACACAAAAAATATAGCATATATTATTATTTTTGCGAAATTATGTAATTATTTTTTTTTATTTATTTTTTTTTGTTTTGTTTACACAGGTGATATATTATCTGGAGTGTGCTACGTCGGTCTTTGGAACGTAGAAGCTCTGCGTGGTTTTGTACTGGCCCCACTTTGCGTTTATCTCTTGTTGGGCACCGCATTCTTGTTGGCGGGTTTTGTCTCGCTGTTCCGCATTCGCACAGTAATGAAACACGATGGTACAAAGACGGACAAGCTCGAGAAACTCATGATTCGCATAGGCATCTTTTCTGTGCTCTATATCGTACCTGCTCTGATCGTAATCGCTTGCCTCTTCTACGAGCAGGCGTATTTTGATCAGTGGA
This sequence comes from Pseudomyrmex cubaensis, assembly GCA_014825685.1. Lineage (NCBI taxonomy): Eukaryota > Metazoa > Arthropoda > Insecta > Hymenoptera > Formicidae > Pseudomyrmex > Pseudomyrmex cubaensis. The sequence goes on along the minus strand of QVOA01008276.1, from coordinate 7,411 downwards.
TGTTAACGTGGAATATGGAGATGTGCTCCCGACCAGGTCCTCAGTCACTTTATTCATTGCCGTGTCCGGTCGGCGAACGTACGCGTAATCTTGGTCGCAGACCCGATTTCGAAGTGTTTATGATCAAGTATCTTATGGCGATGATAGTTGGGATTACAAGCAGCTTCTGGGTGTGGTCTAGAAAAACGCTAACCAGCTGGCGACAGTTCTTCTATCACTTGCGAGGTCGTCGTGCCGAGGCCTACGTTTAAAGTAAGCAAAAGCGTTTTACTCTTGCACAGAAATCATGTATTTTTGTTTTTTAGTCAAGATAAATCAGGTAATTTTCTTTTAAATAATCATATCTACATCGTGTGACGGAAGTTTTGGAGGACTCAGATGAAAAAAATGCTATATCTATTTTTTTCTTATTCCAATATTACATTTCTTGAAGATGCGTATTCTTGTAACTAGATATTTATAATATAATCGAAGAAATAAGAGAAAAATGTTAATCAGTACGTGTCGAAAGAAACATCGTCTCTTATCATAATGACGATCATAAAATGATGACACGTTGATTCAACAAGTGTAAGATAATCGCACAATTATCAGCGGAGAGAGGGGAGTTCGCCAGACTTCCTATTATTAAAATATTTCGCATAATAATAAATCGTCAGTAAGGACATGATTTCAATTGAAAGCAGTAAATCATATTTGCTTTTAACAAAAATAAAATCTCAAACAAGAACTTAGCTTGTTTACGATATGGAAATTAAGTACAAAAACTTTTTCATTTAAAATATTGAAATTTTTATTTATATTTATGTTAGGTATATATATTAATCATTTTATTTATATTCTAAGTTTTTGGGGAATCTTTAATTAATGCTAATCAAATTACTATGAATCAAAATTGCAACGATGGCTTGCAATTTTCATTACACGGTTCCCTTTTTCGCGAATAATTGCAATAATACACTAACGTGTATGTGTGTACTGTGCCAAATAAGTTTTTTTTTAATCATGTTTTTAATGCGTGATACTCTTAATTGTTTTGGATTGAATGTTAACTTAGTTTTAAATTATTACTGTGTAAATTTTTTTTTTAGGCAATTTCTTTTCTGTGTTTCGCTAGCGTAATCGTGTTCTTTTGTTCAAGCGCGTTTCATCAAATCTATGTTTAAGAAATAATCTTGCTTCCTTACTGTAACTGATGTTAAATTATGATGTCAAGAATGAAAAATTATGTGATTTTTTTTCGGTTTTGACGTTACAATTCAACATGATTGCACTAATGCGTCAAAAACATCAAGCCAAAATTGCTCAAATGTCGTGGCAGACAAATAAAGTGCTTCAAAAAAAATTTCTAAACCAGTTGCAATAGTACTTCGTTAAGAAGCCAAAATCTTTTACATACATAGTATTTTTTTTACTTTACTTTCCCGAATACTGAGTAGCCGAGATAATTCGTGACTTGTCTTTCAAGAAAATAGTCTTGCTCTTGTTAAACAATTTTTTTCTGGAATAAAAAGTTTTTGCTTTAAGTTTTTTGTGGTACTATTGCAATTGGAAACAGGGAAAGAGGGAAATTTGTTATGAGTAAAACAGAGATATTTGCAAAGTTGAGTTCTAATAGGAGGTTTGGTTCGTCACTAGTGCACTAAAAAAGATTGTCATATACACGAATTGACATAAGTATATATGTATATGTAATATATGTATGTACGAAGTGTTTCTAAAAAGTCTGACTCAACTCCGAGATCCAGGAGTTTGGTCAGACTTTAGAGATACCCTGTATATATATATATATTATATATGTATAATATATGTATGTGTATAGTATATACCTATAATATACGTAATCAGTGAAGATTATATATTGCATTATTTAGTAGAATATGCATATGTATCGTTTAAAAAAACTTATATTTTTACACTTTGTTAGATCAGTGTACAGCAAGCTTTCGATTGCGTACTAGTGCATTCAACCAAAAGCTCACTAAGAATTAAAACTGAAACTTGAAAGAGAGACTAAAAACTCATTCTAATAATCATCAAGTACATCTTGCATTATCCTTTGATTATTCAATTTCATTAACAGAAATTGAAATCCTATTTCTCGTAATGTTTTTACGCGAGATGCACTTTTACACACACATATATATAGAAACACTCAATAATACTCAAACTAAGACTTTGGCGGCTTGTGCCAGCTATATATATATATTTTTTTTTACATGTGTATTCGTTAAGGATCTATTTTGACAATCGATTTTTTTTCGCGCGACTAATCTATTATCCTAAGAAAGTATCAAAAGTAGATTGCGATGTTGAACGTCGAAATCGACGGAAGTTCTCAACGAGAGATTGACTTAGTAAAATTTATATTAGCTCGTAAGAAATGTATTACTTTAGATTAAGACTGATTGTATATATACACTTTAATCTTTTTTTTATGTAATATTCTCTTTGTATTATATTTTTAAGAAACAATTTTCTGTATATATATATATATATATATATTACACACAATATCTTACGCATGATCAATTATATGTGAATGTGAACAAACCGCGAATTCGTCCAACTGAAACTGCCGAGCTTTTGTGTATGAAAACATTTCATTCTACAAACACGGTATGTGTAGGATATTATTATAACATTATAATAATAATATATACGCGCGCAAGAGATATAAATATGTAGACTCTGTTCTACGCAATATATATAAAAAAAAAGTTTATGATCACTATATTCTTTATATAATAAACGAAGTGCATATATGTGAAGTCAATTTGCTTTGCTTTCATCCAATTATTTATTTATTTTGTGTATGTATATCTGTATTTGCAGATAGTGTTTGTATTTACAGACTGTATATATTTGCTGTCACCTGGTTTGTGATTTTTTTACAAAATTATATGGTGTAATATTCGTATATACATATATTAAAAATATATAATATATAAATTCCTACACCTTGTGAGCATATATAAAATTATTTATATTCTTAAAAATTATTAAACAGAATCTTAAGACAAATGCAAGCCAAATCACAAGATGTATGTGTGTGTTATTTATTAAATATAAAACCAAACGTTTCAATTTCTTTATTTGGATTTTCTTTAGTTTACAAACTAAACATAACATTAATAAGTTGAAATAAACATTAATAGGTGACCACAGCATACTTGTATATAACTTCGCCGCTTTCCGGTAAAAGAGACCAAATCCACTACAAGTAAATTTTACAAAAATGTACTCAAGTATTGCATTATGAATGTGCAAGTCAATCTCTGTTAATTTTTACTTCAATTTATTAATATTGTTTGTATACTGAAGATCAAAATAAAAAGACATTTGATTTTTTATTTAATAAATACACACGTATATCTTTGGCTCTGTCTTAATATTCTGTTTCATCTTCTCGCAAGCTTATTCAATTGTTAGAAATTAGTTTTTTGCAAAATTATAAAAAAAAAGATAACTACTTCTTCTTCAAGTTGACTTTCTTTAGTAATAAAATTCTCTGTTATCACTAGTCGAATTATATAGATGTATAAATCAATACTGTACATATATATAACACTTTATAAAAAATTTGTAATCCTATTCGGTAACGTCAAACTTTCATTATCACTTTTTGCGATTAATATATTTCTTCTGTACAGATATTCTGTACGTATATCACTTTTGCGCAATGTTTTTTAACGTTATGATTTTTATTAGACTCAAATCAAGAAACAATCTTTACAAAAAAAGAAATTATCATGGATGTTTACGAAGATGGAGATGGCGATTTCGCTTTTGGTTTCTTGAGCAAGCCAATCCTTCTCAAATATCTTACGAGCATTGGAGTCACGGCCAACGTTATCGATATACGGACGGGTGCGAGCAACTTATGAATAGTGTATGCCAATATGAAGTCCGTTGAAGTTTTCATTATCTTGTCGAGGTCTTGACTTCCACCTGTTACCTTTTGCACAAACGGCATCACATCGACTCCGCTGAAATCAATTCACATCATTGTGTAAATAATATAAAACTTTAGGTGCAACAAAACAGAAGCTCAATATTGTCGTGCTTGTAAATGTAATATGTTTGAAAAGTTACATAAAAAAAATGTTACATGTTAAAAAGAAGAAAGCTAAGCAAAATCCCACAAGAAAGTTGCACACACAATTGAAAAATTTAAAAATTGACAATTTTTTGTTTAGATAATTATCAAACATATAACGCAATTATTGTTTATCGACAAATAATAGTATATGTTATGATAACAAAAACGTGTCTAGAAAACACAAATGCACAACTTCCACAGAACGCGCAACTGACCTAATAACCACCACGTAACAGCTACCGAGGCATATCAGCGAGATAGTGATATGAAAGGCAAGGAGAGTGCCTCCATAATCCCTCAACATCAGACGAAATCTGTCTCGTTTCGACATCGCTGCTATCTTTTGCGGCGTCAACTGATCTTTCTCGGCATCCTTTGGCGCTTCAGAAGCATTGGTGGAGTAGCCCATTTCAGTGATACGGATCGGCTCACATGTCACTTGTAAAAGCGTGCTCGTTAAGGTGTTAGTTGCCACACCTAAGCCATATACAATTTTGCCTGATGTAAATCCCTGGCACTAGACAATAATTGTAAAAACTTGCTATTTATTTTAAATTTAAGATTCGCAAATTTTCCATTATTAAGAATTACAAGAGCTTTTGTCATGACTAATAACGCGCATTCAGGTAACACAAAAGAAAATTAAATTCTTTTTTATATAAAGCTGACAGTAGTATATTTTTTATGCCGAGAGAGAATGATAATTTGATATTTGATCCTTTCGCGGTGTGTTGTATTAACATACAAAGATGTTTTTCGGGTTTGAACCGTGTTATTTTAACCGTGTCATTTTTATACCAACGTTTCGTGAACATTACAGCTCACTTCATCAGGGTTTAAAGAGCAACCTGATACTGAGAATGATAATTCTCTCTCTTTGCAAGAATAAGTAAAAACTGTAGAATTTTTTGGGCAAAAGTTAGTCTTCACAAAAATTGAAAAATTAATCACAATTACAATTTGAAAATTAAAAAATTAATATTTTTTATTACGCTTAATTGATCTCTAATAATCATGTGTCATACTATTTAAATTTTACAATATATAAATTATTTAATATAATTATTAATATAATATTAATATATATTTTATTAATATAATATTAATATATATTTAAATAATAAATATATATTTTATCTCAAAATACAAAAAAGAAATAAAATGCGCTTATGTGTTGAGCGAAATTAATCATAATATGTGTGCACAGAAACTAGGCAATCAAAGGCACTCGCGGATGCCTATGTACATACAATTCCAATCCTTTACCGACGTCTGGTTTAAACAAATTTATGTCTTCAGGATTTAAAACATAGCAGAAGTCAATGTAATAAAAAGTTGTAAGAAAAAGCGTAGAAGGGAAAAAGCACCTCTACCCTTTTAATCCATTCAAAGGTCGTTCTTACACGACAACTTGCGATAATGCGAGCGCTGCATATCCTCGGCGATGTACTTGCCGTCGCGAGACCATTGTCCACCGGGCATGTTGAGATGCGTCGACTTGCCACTTGAAGAAAACGGCTTGGGCACGTTGCTTTGCATTGTGCCGTTGAGACTGACCGCGCCAAAGCAGTCGTACGAGTCCACGTGACCGTTGTCCTGAATCTTGGGAAAACCTGAAGATTTTCCTGGACACACAGCATTGCCACCGTTCTCAGAATACAGGGCGATGTCACGCGCACGCTCTGGTGTGAAACGACCGGTCTCGTTGGCAAATATGTTGCACACATTGCTTGGCAAAGTGAGCGTTGGGGGATCTGGATAATGACGAGTACACGTCATGTGCAGTGTCTGATGTTTCCAATGAGACGCTGCTGGAGCTGCGTGCTGAATGTCCAGAATTGCTGTAATTTGAAGAAATATAAAAAGCAATGTTATTAAATTAAAAATATACTTTGTACCATATAGGATTTATCATTTTTATAAAAGTGAGGAAATAGACAACAATTATAGAGGAAAACTTGTTAGTATATGTAGTAACATACATTATGATTAATATATGTTGAGGCAAAGATTATCATGTAAAACACAAAAAGTACTTGCAGAGTTATCATGTCAAAATATGACATTCATATGTCCATTAACTGCTGCAACATTTAATATTATAATGTACCAGGAAAAAAGAATAAATTATCATGCAATGAATGTCACAATTCACGAATATTGTACAAAGTACACATAGTATTGCACATAGGACACTAATAAGATGAAATATTATAAAATATAAAAAAACACTGACATTAGCATTAAAGGCAATAGCTTTTTATTGAAATTCTAATTGTTTAAATATATATCGTTATAAATATATATATCGTTTATATATTTCTCAATAAAAGATATTATTTCAATGTGTTAAAAAATCAATTGGATAATCTCATGATGTTATGGAAGGTACCAAAATTCCTCGCAATTAAAACAAATATGTGTAAAATACTGTTTCAAATAGACAGTTGAAAATGTTCAGATTCCAACAATTTTTCCTCTTTGTCAGAAATTAAATTCGTACTTGTGCGCGAGACGCGAGTCAAAGCGCCGAGCGTATCCAAGGTGGTGATTCTCGATAACGCCATTGTCGGATTTGTTATTAATTAAATGCGTTAATTAAAAACAGTGAAATTAACTCCACCACAGACACACTGTCGGACCCCGATGCGTACGATCTACTGAGCGGACGGACTATGTATAAAGTGGCATAAAGAATAATCTCGAAAACGTCAAAAGAAAAAAAAATAAATATTCATCAGCAACTATGTGACACGTCGAGTATCTAGTCGAAGTATCTTATTGTTGCGACTTGGTCTTTATCGGGTCCGGCAACAATCTAAAGCCAGATATTCACAATCGAATCTTATCTTGTTTATCGTCTCAAAAGTTTATCTTAAGATGTTGGTTTCATTGGACACAGACTATCTGAAAATAATCTCTTAAGACAATCTCAATAAGATAATCTAAATATAAAATCTCTTAGTTGTGCAATATAGCAATGTGCAAGTTTTTACGATACGTGACATATGTATTGTATAAGTTCGTTCGTTGTTCCTGCGGTGAATGTGTGCCGATTATTTTTTCTCTCTCTCTCACCAAGCACTCGCGCCTATACGAGTATCTCTTTTTAAGTGCAGCAAGTTTAGATCGGCGATTGGTTCGAGAACAAAGAACGAACCAGGCATATCTCGTCATGGAGGTAAAGGAGGGAGCATTAAGTACTATTATAGGCGCGGGGGTGAAGCCATGGTGCGGGGGGGATTTGACCTCTAAACAACTTTCAGCCATATTAGTATGGACTACTAGTGCTGCTATCTATCTGATGAG
>QVOA01008275.1:0-37018 GCA_014825685.1 Pseudomyrmex cubaensis | reverse complement strand
AAGAACGCTTAATGTAGCATTTTTTACCTGCACAACATCCTGCAACTGGTTCAAACTGCCCAATTACATTACCACTTTTTAAATTTTAAATTTTTGTAATAACATGTAAACATGTTTGTCTCTCTTCGAGCTGTGTGTGACACACTCGTCACGATCAGAACGGCCTTAGAATCGTCTCTTCGCGATTAGCAAAGAATCTGTCTTCTAAGAGTCTGTCATAATGAAATACGCATAAGCGAGCCCCGCGACATTACAGTCGATAGCACAATGCGCACCTATACACGCGCGCCCGTGTATTTCGTGAAAGTGGACGCGTTTTACTTATGGCACGCATTGTTCTATTGTGCCTGAGAGATGAGCGCATTACTGTCCGTTGTCCCCTTTCCGAGCAACCCTAGGACAATGTCGCGCCGCGCGCCGTCGTTAATCAGGCATCGTTCCTGAACAGCCACATAGTAATTCGCGGGGTTTATGGTCGCCCGGGCGCGCGGCGTTTATATTCGCGACTTTTGCTACGGCCGGAAAAAAAAAAAAAAAAAAAAAAAAGAAGAGACCAGAATACCTCCGAGATCCTCTTGCGAGTAAAAAAAAGGCTAAGGGGAACGAGTCGACGGACTTTTTATTGAACGTTCGCGAATACACATATACATGTATATTTATAAAGAAAGAAAAATAGACACAATCGCAGCTTCCAAAAGAAATTCAAGGCGAGAGAATAAACTTGCCATAGACGGGTAAAAAATTATTGTACCGATCACGAGGAGTAGTCGATATCGGTGATATAAGAAACGCCTCTTTCCTGTGCGGTAATGGGCAAAGCAGCGGAGCTGCTGTGAGATACCTACCTAGGAGATAGAGAGAGTAGCAGGTGAAGATGTAAAGAGAAAGAAAAAGAGGATAAGAGAATAAGAGGGACGAAGAAGAAGAAGAAGAAGAAGAAGAAGACGAAGAAACGAGAGAAAAGGGGATCTCGTGCGTGTAAAGCAAGCCGGTGCGTGTGTATTTGTGAACGGTCCAGGAGTAGGAGGTAAAGTGTTCGCGACGAATCTACGGAATGGGGTGGAAGCACAATGCTCCAACAATGACGCTATTGTAGAAACGAATAACACATACTCTTGCGCTTTACCCTGTGCTTCGTCGAGTGTAAGCCGTATAGCTGAATCAAATGAATAAGAGAATACCATCGCTAAGACACAGTTTCGACTGATGCTGACGTCGAAAGAAATAGTTCACGAGATGAAAATTATCCGAGCGATGAGATAATATTTAATATATACAAGCGTTTTCTGCACATTTCTGCATAATTCGAATATCTTGAATATTTTGCGCGCATTTGAACAATTATTTTTGTTAAGTAGTTTTTTTTTTTCAATCGAGCATTTAAACTTTTATTTAATAAAAAAACAAAAAATTAAAAGTTTTACTTTTATGTCGACTTTAGAGTATGCGCAATCTCGTCAATAAATACGTAGACTCTACGGGATTAATTTGCGAGCGATAGGGGGTGACGTCGGGCTCGAGACGTGAACAAAAATGAATCGAAGCGAAAGTGAGAGCACCTAGTTTATCGTGCGCGCATAAATAGCGTGCTTGAAAATCGTCGGAACGACTCCGGCCGAGAATTCGCGCTGTGTAGGATGCAAGTAGCAGTGAGTCGGTAAGAGGGGGGAATATACGTAGGCAGATTTAATTAGCATGGACCGACGGAAACCCTCGGGGGGTAGCCGGGGACGGAGCTGGGCAGTTGGAGCGTTAAAGTTAAATGACGGTTGGCGGTTGCTTATTCTTCCCGGCAACTGATGCTTGATAATCTGCGAAATCTCCTTGCCGACTCTCAATTCTGCTCGATAGTCCGCTGCCTGCACAGGCCAATTCCCTCAATGGAACGAGTCAAGCCAGCCACGGACTGACTCCCTTAATTGTAGTCGCTGCGTCTCTCATCTCTCGAGCGCTTCTTCTTTTTTTCCTCCTTTTTGTTTTTAATCGCCGCCGCGTATCGTGTTAGGGACGTTTCCACGGTCTCTCGAAAATTTCGGAAATTGCGTAAGAGTAGTCGCGAGAGAGCTGAATGCTTCTGCTTTCGCGTGCATATTTCGCTCAAATACAATAGACTGAATAGTTTTCGGATATTATTCTCCCGCTTGAATATAAAGCCCGTGATGATGAAGAAACAGCGTAACGTAGTTTTGAAACGTGCGTTTCCTTTAAGTCAAAGCGCGCCCGATGATGTTTCGTGCTCTGCTGAAAAAGTGGTATCTGAAATGCTATATTTTCCCCCGCATATCTCGTTATTTGTTTAAATTTATGTTACTTGTTATATTTAACCTTGCTTGCACGAGTGACTTGTACACTCTTGCGCTTGGATTTCACGGAACATTCGGCAAAAATAATCGTCAAGTAATCGCGCGAGATCCTACATTAACCCATTCTATATTCTGTCCCTCTCGCTTCCTCCGTCTCCTCCTCGCCCTCCTCATTCTCTCCCACTCTCTTTTCAACCCTCCGACACTCGTCCCGAACGCCACGAAAACCCCGCACCTCGTCTTTTCCCCGCAATTTTTCCGCCACATTTGCTTTTGTCTCGCGACAACAATGCATCGCTTCTACCGCTATGACATAAAAATATGTGCAGCGATGTATCTCTCCTTCTCTCTTTCTTCCTCCGTCTCCCTTCGTTACTTCTGCGCCGTTTTCTCCCGTCCTATTGCTCATCTCCCTATTTCCCGTTTGCCGACACATCACAGAGGAGATTCTGCTTTTCGTCTTTTTCGTACGAAAAAAGTATATTTCACAGTCGAAAACAACGTTGTTCCCATTCTTTCCAAAACTCAAGATCTCTTATTATCTTAATGTTGCAAATTCAAAATATGTTTCTGCACGTGTTATACAATATATAAATAAATCTCCAACACACGTACAACATAAATTGCATTAGAACGGAATTGTTCTTGTGATACAATCGCTGATCTCTCACGAACCTTAACTATATTTGCGGGTTTTCAGATGACGTTCACGTATCTGATCTTGGTGCGAAGAGACTCGAAGAAAATTGGTTCAGGCAGTCCGCGACTGCGAGAATATTGTTCGTTACGGCGGCGCCGTTGCCGATGGAATTTTCGTCGGATGGCCGAACAATGAGCATGCAAATGATCGGCCGAAGATCGATATCGGTGCGATCAGAATTTTCCTGCGGCTCGCGGTGCTGAGGGCGCGGACTCTGCCCTCTTCCTCCTCCTCCTCCGCCTCCCTCACCCCCCTGGTAGACAAAAGGGGACCGGCGCCGGTTGACAATGGCTCGATGGCATTACGTATGCAAGCGCAGGACTCCGCTCTTTTCGAATTCGTTGCATTCTGCCTTTCCTCCGCAACCGTCCTCTTTTCGCGTTCTCTTCCAGTTACGTACCGTTTCTGGCTGCTCGCCTCTTCGGTACGGAAGCCGTATCCTCTCGCGGATGCGGTCCGCAATTTGCAATCGCCAATTCGACGGACTGTTCTCGCCTACCGGATCTCTTTTGCCGTTTTTTTTTTTTTTTGCTGCCTACTACGCGAGCTTTTCCGTGCATCGACGTAGCACGTTATTGCGAGCACGCATCGTCGTGATTTAAGCCGTCGCAGATCAAAGAGTAACGCTTTTCGGCATTGAGTCTGCTTTGATTTCACATTGTATCTTCTTTCTATTGTTCGAGCACGTACAAAGAAACTTTTTCGAGCTTCTACGAGTCTAATTTAAATATTTATCATATATATATTTATTATTAATTGAAGAATTTATCTAAAGGAATGTTTTCTCTCATGAACGCGTGACACATTACTTTTTTAAATAGATAAAAAAAGTAATGATTTTCTTTACAAGTTTAAAAATATATACTGTACTCGCACTTAATTTGAAATATCAGAGTATATGAGCACCACGGTATTATGCAGGACTTCCCATCGTCGGAGCTCGGTTTACGACGTTGCGAGCGATAAAATGATATAAAGCGCATCACTTCCTTGTCCACTTGATGCGCGATTCTTTGTCGGCAGCCGCGAGACGCCTCCTTCGGAAAATGCAACGTCAATGGAGGATATCCGAGAGCGTTCCGCTCGTAAAGCAGTGTGTGACGTAAAGGCGAGCTATATAATAAACTGTAAAGTGCTGGCTAGGCCGCGAGTAAAAAGAGGTACGTCGGCGTAGAGACGACGATTCACGGCGTGAACGAGAGTAAAGAAAAAAAGAAGACAAATATATATATAAAGACGCGAGAGGAGAGATTGCAAAAATGGTAGAAGACTTACGGGTTACAATAACAGTTCGAAAAAAAAAAAAAAAAGACAACGCACCAATAAGAAAAGTTATAAAATAGCAATTTTGAACGACATGAAGGAACACTTGTGGAGTAAAACATTCAGTAAGTGGCACTTCAAACTCATTGATTGGCATTTTAAAAACCTGTCAATTTTTTGTTCTCAAGAATATAACTGAACTAAAAAAACACTCTAAAATAATGTTGCCAAAAAATTTAAATTAATGTTAAATAATGTAAAGTAAAAAACAAACATAGATAGTTACAAAAATGTTAACTAGAAAAACATAGCTAGAAAAACATCAGTAATAAATCAATATGCGCCAATGACTGTTAGAGTGCTAACTATAGATTTGGTTAAACCCTATTTCTCATTGTGTTTCCCGCGACCTTTCTTACCAGTCAAGTCAACACCGTGCTAATTTATGTAGAATGTGCCAATTAATTTCGGCGTATGTGTTCACGGTTCACTCGCGCCGATGCCTTTTGTATTCGCTACGGAATACACGACTACTCGTTATATGTTTCCTTCGCGTACGTGCGTCAATCGGAGGGGAGGGGCGGGAAGATAGTTGGCTCTCCTTCGCCCACCGCTCCGATACGACATAGGTTTAGTATCGTGGAGTGTGGCCCCGGGGTTGTTACGAACTTAATGAAGCTATTTTCCGTTTAATTAGAATCCCACCGTGATCCTTCCATTCTTAGGTGGGTCTCCTGGTTAATCCTTCCGGCCGCGATATTAAGACGCCGAGCGTTCCTTTACAAAGCGCGCCCGCTACCACAATATCGTCAACTATATTGACTCGGCCTTTATGCACTCAGCGAGCTTCGGCGCGAGAAAGCGCGCGCACAATATGCGTATTATTTATAGGCTTGATTTTCGCCCGCGAAGTATATAACGAAGTGTAAGACGTTTTTTACTACAAATAATGACCTTGCAAAACCTTTAAAAGTTATATACATTATTAATCGAAGAGATAAAACTTGCACTAACAGCTCGAACTTCGCTGAAGTGAAAGATTGAAATAATATACCCTAATAATATACTCTACGAGTATTGGTTGTGTTTCTCTTCTTGGTTGGCAATACAAGTCATTGTTCAATTTGTCTCAATCAATTACACGTGACCTCGACGAAGTATCGAGTTACCATTCTTAGTAAATCATCTATGTTAAACACGGCTCTTCCTGTGATTTATCAACTACCTTATTACTTCTCTGTTCATCTCTTAGATTAATTTCGATTTACGAGAGTGTATTTTTTTTATTATAAGTTTCTGCTCGTGAAATTTAACGGATAGAAGGGAGGGACCAATACGAGACAAAAACAAGACTTTCGTGTTCAAAAACTTGTTTATTCAAAGTTAAACTACAGACGTTTTGATTCTAATTTGCATCTTCTTCAATGTCTATAAATGTAAATTACGAAAAAGAGTTACAATGAATGTTTGTTCATTCGCAAAGATAACAGAAGTACGCGATACGCAATAGATGTGTTTAAATCACATCTATTGCGTCTGTAGTTTAACTTTGCGTTTGTAGTTTAACTTTGAATAAACAAGTTTTTGAACACGAACATCTTGTTTTTGTCTCGTATTGGCCCCTCTCTTCTATCTGTATTTTTTTTATGTTGTATGCAATATGCCGATTAATAAGAAAAGGAATACAGCAATTAAAATACATGTCAAATAAAAGTCAATTACATTTACGAAATGATAGAACATACGAATTGTTTGCCTGATAGTGTTTAAACATTAATAAAAGCGTATTACTTCACAGCACAATCACGTTTATTCCGCTTTTGAAACAGCTTAATAAAATATTTAGAAATTATTACAGAGAAATAGACGTTTTTCTCTGTGCGTATACGCACGTACATGCGCATACATAACGTATATCTTTGTTAGATCTCTTTCTTCAATGAACTTTTTCTTCGAATGTTTTTTACATTGTTTATCAGCATATCTGTTCCAAGACTTATTTCACAAATAATAGAATTCTCTGGATCTGGAGAATTGACATTGAGCGAACAGAGAATAGAATCTTTATAGAGACTATTGACCTTTTAAAGTTTTTCTGAACAAAAAAAAAGATAACAACAAACGGCGTTCGAGGAACAGTCTAGAATAGCGCGTCTTCAGTTGCTTTGTACTTGTCTTGTAGAAAGCTTCGACGAATCAGAAAAATCTTGAACAAGCGAAGATTCTGATCGAATAATATCGATCTAAGAATATCGAGTAACAATTTCTCATTACAATTAGGCGTGCAAAAATTGAAAACTCATGTAGAAGTGTTTACATTTGTAAATCTCGCTTCAGTTTAGAATTTCAATCTCTGCTCAATCTTTTTCAATCAGAAGCGTCGTCTCGAAAGTGACGAATCAAATAATGCAAGTGAATATCAAGAGTGCGCGTACATCATAAATATAAAATTCAGTAAAGTAAGTATGTACATATAATCCTAATAATTTTTTACGCTTAAAGTTGTAACATTTATTGTCTAAAAATATATCCGCGCATGTGTGGATATATTCAATAATATATCCACACATGCGCGTAATAAGATTATATAGAAGTTTTACTATTTACGTGATATATATATATATATATATAGATTTAACACTTTAAATATTAAAGTACGTTAAATAACACGCAAAAGAATGCTAATATTTTCTAAATTAGATAGAACGTAGTTAAAAAATTCTAAAATTTGGCTATGAATACCAGGTTAGATTTCAGAAACTGCTCAGAAATGTACGTAACAAAATTTGTAGATTGTATGTACCTACAACAAACGAAAAATCGAGAAGCGACTTTTTGGTTTATATTCGTTGAATGTAGCGCGCCGCGCCGCGCCGCGTTTCGGAGTGGGAGATCACGTGGTGGGGGCGGTAACTTCGCGGAAGCGGCGTCAGTTTCATGCTGCGCGCAGAATAGTGCGGTACGTTTGTGTCGGAGCTCGCATTCCGGTCTATTTCGTTTTTGCTCCAACTCGTTCCGGCTCGAACGTTTTACATTAACGCGCGAGCGAATTAATATCGCGTATGCAAAAGTCGGGAGTGCCGTAAAAACAGTCGGTTATCGTGTTGACATTTCGACAATTTTTGAATACGCAGTCGCCATTATGCAGCGTACGTGAATTTTGCGACGTGCTTTTTAGAACTGTAGTTTTTTTGTCGCTTTCATGATTTTGTTCGATAGAATCGGTAACAATATTGTACACGTCAGTGTTTCGATTTGTCTAAGATTGTAGTTAACACAATTTTACCGTGAATCGCAGAAATTGTAGGTAACTTGTTCAATTTTTTATCGTTCATTCCATTTCTACTTATGACGTGGTTGCGCGACTGACTTCGCGCTACTAGTAGTGTTTTTTGCGAAAAGTTATCCAAAAAAATATAAAAAAAACCAAGGTCTTAAAGCTTTAAATCTTCGCTTTAATTTGACACAAAGAACTCGACATGCGAACGTTTCGACATTATTCCAAGAAATTAATTCTGCCGGAGCAAATTCCAGTAATTCTACTTCTAGGTAACTGTTCCAGTTTTGTTACGTCGTGCGAGATCTCAAGCTTTGTTGATCGATAACAATAACGTAATCAAAGTACTAAATACACAAAAGCGATCATTGTGTCAACATAAAAACAATATGCATTAAAAAAAAATTGCATACTTCTCAACTACTTGTCTAAAATCTTAAAATACTCCCATTAGCAATTCGTGCACGGTTATTCATTATTTTCAGTACGAGCACTGCATATATATATATATAATATATACATGTACCTTTTTGGTGTCATTTCTTTTAACAAATAAACGCGTTTAAAATACAAGCATAACTTTTGCTTTTCTGCTAAAAATTAATTAAAATTTACTCACTTTTAAAATAGTTTTACGAAGGACGTCGCGAGATGAACGCGTTTCGCATTCAAATATATTGTCGCGAGCGCGGAAAAAACAGTGGCGATGTCGTATGCAGGACGGACGCGCAGAGATTTTCGAAGACGGTCAGCTGCTGCCCTTTTCCCGCGCGCGTGCCTTCGCTGGGCACGCCGGGTGGTGCACGCCTCGTCTCGGCCGCCGCGAGTGTCCGCGAGACGAGGCCGATGATTTAGAGAATCTCGCGTGTGAGTGACGCGGTGACGCGCGGACAATGCGCGGAATTTCGGTTTTGAATTTTGCGCGACGATCGTGACAGCGCGTCACGCGCCCGAGGCCGCTTGCTGGATGTAGTGCCGCGGGTTGCAATGACGTTTGGCTTTGACCGAGTGGTCGTTAGAGTGGTCGGTATCTCTATCACCTCGCTGGGATTGGGATCTGATTTATGTTGCGCCGGGTACCCGCTGCCGAATTTCTGTCTCAGCAGCCAACGACCTGGATTCGTCCTCGATGGTAAGCAGAATAATTTCTTTTAAACGCTGGTATGTTTTTTACGCGATCTTTTCTTTCCGTTCTTATCCGTGTCGAATGTTGCTTTCAAGTAGTTTTGTCAAAAGCAGAATAGAACGTACGTATGTGCGTGTCGTAATAAATAAAATCCAAGGTCCTTTTATTCTTTATTAGCTTATTCGATTGTTGTTTCGCGTAAATGTAATAAATTTTTTTAACAATACTTACATGTTGTAAGTAATCCACCGTAACTTCGTTTTTATGCAGATTTTACAATGAGAAAATGCAAATCTATTTTTACTCAGAATATGTAAAAAAGTTATTTCATACGCGCTCTAGGGATTAATGAGTTTTTAATACATTATGATAATGAAATGTCTTCTTTTATCTCACGATATCTTTTCCATTAATAATTCTAATATTAATATTGTGAATGCGTATGACACGCGACGTATTGGGTCCGTCGTCGGCCTATTTCAAACTTTCCTCTAAGAGCGTGCAATATCTAGGGGATCGTGGAGGGGAAGATCGCCGCGAATGAAGCTTCAACCGACAGAGAGGGTGCGTTGAGGGTACGGATGAATAGGAAAAGGACATGGCGAACGTTAGGGGGTTGGCAACATAAAAGGCCAGCAACCCCTGCTCCAACCAGGCTTCGATTGTTTCGGGCAAGCCGCGTTCATTTGTTTTTCTTCGTGTGCGCTTTTGCGTTTCTCGCTCTCCTATCTTCGCTCGTGTGTGATTCTTTTCTACATATTCTCTCGCACTCGCGTGCCAGTTCTCGATCAGTTCGACTGCTCCTAACACTTTGTCATTTTTATAGTGACTTTTGTGCATATTGTGCTGTATTATTGCTTATAATAAACATTTCTGCATACACATATAGGCCAGTATTCATGTATAGTCAAATCTCTTGTATTTATATACAATCGTCTTAAGTTCATCTTCAGATGTTCTGTAGCGAGACGGCAGCATCTTAAGATAAACTTAAGACGATCTTAAACATAAGATTCGACTAAATATCGGTCTTTTTCGGGGTCTTATTCTACTGAGAGAAAAACTACCTTAAAACAAAACCATTTTATTTTATTTAAAACAACTATTTAGTTGGTACTAATGACGTATTTATTTATACTCAAAACGTTTATTTTCTTAAATTAAGTATTTATATTACGTGCTCTCTTTTAAAAATATATAATTTTTTTATCGACTATTTTTATATTTTATATTTTAATTTTATAAAATATTTACTAGAATAAATTTTTTAACTAGAAAAACTTGAATTTTGTAGGTTTAAAAAAACATAGTTTGATTAATAAATGATAGTGTGTATTTAATAAAGAAAGAAGTATTTAAACGTAAAAAATGTGCAAAATAATATATTATGTATTTTATATATACCAGTATATATAAACTACATAACATATATAAAATAATATACTGAATGTACATATTTACTCGAAATTAAATACTTTTGCTTAACTAAAATAAACAATTTCTTTTAACAAAAGTGAGAGAGAAAGAGAGAGAAATTATTGAGAGAAAAATGTATTTGAAAGATTTAAATACTGATATGTTTGCAAATCGAGAAGATGATATTCTCCACGACACGCTTAGATTGCGACGACCACCTGTGCACGTGCATTTATATATGAGAGCCGGTTCGCACGTGGCGAATCCCCCGCCGTTATACTACAGGCGCTTTAGCCATTTACGAGATACAAGTACATTACAAGTGAAAGAATATATAATTTAAATTCTTTAACATTTCGCGGTTTTTATTACGTTGTGATATCAGCATGAAATTTTACAAATAGCAAAAACATATGTTGCGGAAAACAGTTATTCGTTATTCGAACAGTATAATGAAACCGATACTCAAAGTGATCATTTCACTAATGAAATCGACAAGAATCGACGCACACCGGGCGGTCAATTAAACGGTGTCATCTGCAACCGTGAAATTTGGAGCGGTTTAATCGTAGTAGCAACAGCTGACAGACACGAAGCGATGCGCTCCAATTTCCTCACCCGTGAGTAGGCAATGTGGCAATAACGTTGCGGATGGCTACCGATTAATAAGTCCATCACGTTGACTCATTAGTACACTCTCGAACATTTTTTTCTCAATATTCTAAACAATGTTGTTAAATGTTCTTATTATCTTTTTAATTGTGCACTCTTAGTTGAAAAAAATAACGGTACCGTTTTTATCATTAGTCGAAGATGTTTTCCACAATCATAAATTCTCAAAATGACGATTCGATAATTTCGGATCACTTGATCTTGGATACTCGCAGATCGAACTGTTACTATTATTTGTCTGACAAGAGACCCTCCTACTTGCCCTCCGCGCCGGGTCTCTTTGACGATATGCGTGCGATCGGTGAAGCTCGTTGCGACGATTACTATTGGCAAATCTCCCGAGCGCGGAGCAGGCCCGAGATATTCGCGCACAATAGCCGCCGTAGTTACCAGGCATGCACATGCAGATGTAATTCAGCAAGTAGATCGAGCAGCGACTCATTAGCCGCGATTCAGATTCTTGCCGCGCGGCGTGAGCTCCTCTCTCTCTCTCTCTCTCTCTCTCTCTCTCTCTCTCTCTCTCTCTCTTCTCTCTCGATCGATTCCTCAACGCTCTGAATCGACGGCGCGCGCGACGACAAGGATGATGTCCTTCTCTCTCTCTTTCTCTTTCCATCCATCTCTCAAGCGGGTGTCGGCGAGCGAGCGGGCATATACGGAATAAATCGTGGCTTCGTTACACGCGACTCGAAGGCGGCAAACAAATAGGGTTAATTCCACGTGCGCCCGGTAGCCTGAATACGTCGTTTCCGAATGGAGGTAATTCCGGTGACAATGTGGCCTTTGATTTCATAGAACCGCACGGTCGAACGACCACCTCCTTCCTCCGCGCGTTTCCAACTCCCTCTTTGCGATACCCCCGTCCACCTTTCTCCTCCTTCTCGTCCTCTCCGCCCTTCGAACTGCTCTCCCGCGAAAACCCTGTTTCATCCTGTGTGCGCTCCGCGAATATACATATAATAAAGTAAAGCCAGAGCCACCACTGCCGGCTCCGACCAACCCGGACGAAGGAGACTTTATTCAGTAACTAGCGATTCATACGAAATCGCGAATCCATTTCTGCTTGGCTTCACTCTCTCTCCGTGCTCTCTTTCCACCAACCCTCCACCACTCCCGGCGACGTTCTCGTTCGTTTCTTGGTTGTAGCCGCGAAGTCGCGAATGATCTGCGTTTTTCCTGACCATTAATTCGAGAGGAGAATGGAAAGGGGAGCTAGATAGAGATCGAGAGATTAAATCAATAATTGTTTTGTGCCGTGTCCTTTTAGGAGTAAAAAAATAAGAGTTGTACTTAACATGGCAACATTGTTGGACAACATTGTTGAATGTAAGATTGTGGAAGAGGAACGATGAAATTGCGCAAGTTTGTATCACCCGTTGCGAAAATCGCGAAGACTTGTTTACATCGACTGCAGAAAGTCAAAGTTCTCGGAGATGGATCGCGCGCGTCCGGAGGGTGAACTTCGTCGAACAAATCGTCTCACAGGGAAAAAAAACTGAGCGAACGCTTTCCTTCTTAATGCGGGTGAAATTGTATCGCGCTCGGTGGCAAATCTGCGTATTATACCGTGGTAATGCGAAGAGGGGCAAGGGGATTTCGATGCTTATCGACATCGACCATCAACCAGTAGGATAAAACAGGCTTTTGCGCAACGCCACGATATTTAACATTTCGTTTACGTTCCGTATCAGGAACGTAACGTCTGAGAAAACACATGAAGTACTCGTGATTTTCTTCAGTCGCACATCTTATTTTAACTCCATCAAAAGATATAATCAAGATTCATAAACGCGAATATTCATATGATAATCATACACACACATACGTCGTTACACACGCACGCACATGTGTGTAACGACGGCATCGGTTATTAACAACAACTCTACAGTTGGTTTTTTTTTTCTCGTCGCGGAACGTCTTAAGAAAATTTTTCCAAAGGCTTTCCGTGGCGTTCGCATTACCTCAGTATGTAGACGATAAAGAGGACGAACGGCGAGGCGTTGGGAGGTGGGGGAGGAGAGGAAGGGTGAGGACGAACGTTGTGCTAAAGCGGGAAGAACGCGAAGTCAAGGGAAGAGTTTTCGCCGCATTCGGTACTCCTCCGGAGCTTGGAAATATTTCCGAGGATTCAGCGAGTTTATTAAGGCTATTCAGAGCGCCTCTGCCTCTGAGACAGCATTGTGGATACAATTTAGTCTTATTCATCCCTTCGCGGATGTCTAAATATTTTCAACCCTCGCCCGCCCTCCCGTTTCCTCTTACTTCTCTCTCCATCTCTTTCTCTTTCTCGCTCTGTGCAATTCTAAGTTTTCTGCAGAGTCCTCCCCCTACTTCTTCCTCCTTTCCCTACCCATTCCTAGTTTGTAACGTTTTATCTCGCGCTAATGGCGACGTATTCGTGCCATGACAACCCGCAATTTCACGCACTCGAATGGGTTACGCGATCCAATTGCAAGGAGACGGTTGCAACTTTTCGTTGCTGATGCTTGCTAGTGTTTTCTTTCCTTATGTATATAATTCTTCTTCACATATATATTCTTTTAACGCGACTGTATAATATTAAAAAAGCAAGATTATATTTTATCACATGGTCATTGATTGTAAATACATTGAGAGAAAAAATATTTTTATATCTTTCTCGCAAAAGAAAGTTTTGAGAAGTGTCGTCTCTCTTTTTTTTCTTGAACTGCTCTCAGGATACGTATATTCAGCGAAAAGCAATGTTATGACCAGCATACTTCTTCTGCCTCAGGATGAAATTAATTTTCTCTCTTCTTTTCCGGCCTTAGATAATTTCTACGACATTAAACGATTCTTTTTGAAGGCAGTCGCGGCTGTCGGCGGTCCATTGTTGCGGTGGATAACGTGTTATGTAAAAAGGCAGGTTTCGTCGTGTTATTCTGCCAGTAATCTTCCTCCTTACTTCTTTAGTCTTTTGCTGAATATAGTTTTATGTAGGATAAAATGACAAAAAAATTGAAGGAGAGAATGAAATTAGCTCTCTCTCTTTATAATAATAATAACAATAGCAACACAACTTAATATATGAAACTTAATATAAATATATATAAATATATAAATATATATGTATGTGTATGTATTTATGTCTATTCCATTTTATATTCTTAATATAATCGAATATTATTGTTGTTGTTGTTATTATTATTATTAATATTATTATTAATCCTATTTCTCTTTTTGTTATTCCATAACTACATAAAACTATCTAAGATTTACACTTATACAGATCTGAGAAAACTGTATTAGAGAGTGGGCCAATGGATGCATTAGAGTAATTAAGAATAAACTACTTTATTATCTCACTCGATCGATTTGGATATCAAAATAAGTTTGAATAATGGCGCACTTAAAACTCGATCAAACTTCAGAAATTCTATTGTAGTAGTATTCTGTGGCACTACTCTGTATTGTAATTAATTAAATTTTTCTTAAATTTAGTACACATTATCGTGTAGTATATGTATAAAACAAGGCACATGAAAATATCGGAAGGACGACGGTACTGCGTCGACTTTTCTCTGTCCTCTCTTGTCTCATTTGAGGAGGAGTTCTGACGATCTCGCCGCTCTTTGAGTCACTCTCGCTTTGCGCATTGTTTACAGAGTGATGAGTCTTCACACTGGCGCGAGCGCGCCTCTGCCTTCTTCCTTTCTATCAGTCTCTCCCTCGGTCCCATTTCATTCCATTCTTCCGCGTTCCCGCCATTGTTCCGTCTTTCCTTTTATACGGAATAAAGTATCAAGCGGCTGGGCACAATGTACCCCTGTCTTTCTGGGTTCCCTTTATCTCTTTCTTTCTTCGTCACCCTCCACCTTTTGCGAAATCTTTGCAACCTATCGTTGGTATTTCTCGCACCGATCGTTTCTTAACGTTAGCAATCGCTTCGTATCTGTCAAATATGATTGAAAATATTCGATCAATTCGATGTGAAAGAAACATAAGTGTTTGCATATACGGCCAATTTGCATAACTTTTAATTATACAATATATATACAATGTATATATTATACAATTTGTACGTAGTGTGTGTGATGCTGAACGTTTCCTAATTTTTATGTTAATTTTGTTTCTGAGAACTATTCATATTTTCTTATTCTAATAGACGTTTGCGCGTGTAGATTGATTCGTATAGAAAAAAGAATAGGTTTGTTTCGTCATCTTTTTTTTAGCCGGCACACAAGGTTGCCAATACAATCATGCCTATCATCTTGTTTAATAGCTCCGCCGAATAAGGCTCTGTATGGCACATAGCGTAAAAAGGTGGGACGGACTGCATTTTCAACTCATCCCAAGGGATGATTTGACCGAATCGAAACGCAGGGGGTGCCTTGAACCGAAGGGTTCCGGGTGGCCATTCGGGTAATAAAAGTCAGAAATTGATCGATGTAAATGAGAAGCTATATTTCAAAGCTGATTACTCTTTTGACATTTTTAACTCTAGAATTAACACATTTGAATTCACGTATGGATATTTTCACGAAAAAAAAAAAAAAAAAAAAAAAAAAAAAAAAAAAAATTGTAAAACGGACACGAAATCGTTTTGTCTTGAAATTTGGCTCGTTTTGATTTCACACGCGTTTTAAGTAAAAATTGATCAATTACGTTAATTCTTGGATTAATAACTAATTTAGAAATCTAATGAATTATTTATCTCTTTGCTCGCATACATTAGATAATTCCCGTGTCTTATTAATAGAATCTGTTGCACATTTCTCGTCTCGCGCTGATTGCTTTGACCAATGTGATAACTCGGACCCACAAAGCTCGATGCCTTGTCGGCCTTTTTTTCACGCTACCGTCAATGACTTTACCTGGCATTATTGGCGCCGTCGCCGTTGCCGCTGCCACCGCCGCCGCCGCCGTTGACCCGCGGGTGGACGAGGGTGGTCCCCGCCATGAATAACCAAGTAAAGAATCGCGGAAAAGAGAAGGCACGAGGTGGCCGCGGCTCGCGAAGAAAGAGAGAGAGAGGGGAAAGAGGAAGAAAGACGAAGTCTAAAGAGACCGACGCACACGATGCCGGTGCGCCCGTACCGGTACATTCACGTACACGACGCCGCGTGACGTCACCGCATTGTTAAACGAGCAAGCATTGTAGTCACTATTGTGAGTCTCCGCCATTATTCTAAGACAATCGTCCAACACAATGAGACCTACGGGAGGATGAGTAGAGAATCCTCTCCCCTTCTCTCTCTCTCTCGCGTGCGTTCTTTCGTTCTCATCCTCCTCCCACCGCCCTTCCTGACTTCTTCCTTCTTCATATGTGTTTTTCCTACTTGTGTGAATAAAGTTTTGTAATGTCATGACGAGTGAGTGAGCGCGTAGGGGGGTTTTGTATCATCGGGGCACGCGTGGTTTTGTGCGTTCCGCGTAAGTTAGAGATGATCACTAAAGCAGCAGTCAGCGCAATTCTCATAGAGAAATGACGAATGCATCGTGATGCGCAGAATGTATAATATATTTTCAGGTTTTAATTAAGATGTATATAATTCTACGAATCCCCCAATTAAGAGATTCTTCATGCAGTAAGAGATATCGGAATGATCGATTGGCAAATGGAAGAGATTGAAGCAACAATAAACGGATTTCATGCCTCATAGACTTAGAGATGTCATATCGGCGAGCGTCGTCAACTTTTACCCCCGACGTTACCCTCGCTATTCCGAATAAAGTCAGTACGGGAAAAGTTTCCGACCGCTAACTTCGCGAACGCGAACCACCACCTTCCTTCCCTTCCTGGTTCGCGCGTACCAGGAAGGAAGAAAAGAGGGAAGGAGAGGCGCCTTTCG
The DNA here is from genome assembly GCA_014825685.1 of Pseudomyrmex cubaensis. Lineage (NCBI taxonomy): Eukaryota > Metazoa > Arthropoda > Insecta > Hymenoptera > Formicidae > Pseudomyrmex > Pseudomyrmex cubaensis. The sequence continues at coordinate 20,451 of QVOA01008275.1, read as the reverse complement.
AAGCCGGTTTTATCGCCGAACGATCGTTCTTCCGAATAATCGCGAACGTGCCTAACGATCGTGGACGGGGTTCGCGCACACGAGGCACGCCACCTTGCGATCGGTCACAAAACAGCGACACAATAACCGGGCCGCAACAATGCCGGGCGACAATGCAGCGCCACCAACACAGCCGCGAACCGAATCCATTGTCTGTACTTCTCTTGTTCTCCTTTCATCCCCTGCACTTCCACGACGAGGCGCACAGGGCACCTCTAGTGAAGAACCTGGAGGGACGGTTGGTGGATAAACGGGGGTGGACGGCGAATCCGCGATCTGGCGACCTCGTAGAACGGACTTTGCTTAAACCGAGAATTGTTCTGGATGCATCTCTGATCGCAGAAACCGACCAAAAAGAAATTTTTCATACTAATATATTCTTTCATTGTATGTCTGCTTCCAAAAAAGTTGTTTGAAAAAAAACATCATCCGCCAAAAATGTGTAAATCTATTATTACTTTTGTTTATGAAAAATAAATTTATTTTAAAAAATTAGTAACATAAGTAATTAAATAAAATTCTTAATCGCTCAAAATTAGCAATATGCAATAATTAAATTAAGTTTAACTAAAAAAAATAAATATGTTAATGTCAATTAATTCTACAAAAAATATTAATAAAATGAACATTAATATAAATACGAAAGCAAACTCGTAATAAAAGAATAACATATTTTCAGGCAATTTGTGAACGAACTTGAAAATAAAGAGGAAAAGAAGGAGAAAGAGAAAGTTTCTCTTTCGAACATAAAGAGTGTCATTGTGCTACAAGTAGTATACCTAATTGTGAATCGAGTGAGATTCTTAACACTCCAAATATAGTCACCGAGTAGAAGTTAGTTGCATACGTTGCAAACACGGCAAAAGTGTGCGACGGACTTGACAAAAAAAAAAAAAAAAAAAAAAAAAAACTAAGACGGCTCTTTGGAACGAGTACACTCCGTGGTACCATAGCGCACGCGGTGTATCCGCCGCGAGCGTCGCGAAGAAGGCCATTGTGAGGACCTTGCGCGGCATTCATCGAAATGAATGCACCCTGTCGGAACGGCAGAGGATGTAAGACACAAGAGGCATAAAAGAGTCACCGGTATGCGAAGCTTAAATAACAGTCGCGTGTACGCCAGACTTTCACGTGCGTGTACCGGAGAAGACGACACTACGTGCCGGCCGGAGAGATGCATACTACTGCAGCCGCGAATTTCTATGGATCGTTTGTGACGCTCTCATCTTACACGGCCACTTCTGTTTTCTCCCTCTCTCGCGAGCTTTTTCTTTACGTCCTTGTTTTTTCGTCTTGCGATTCTCTCCCGCCGTCTTTCGAGTCTTTGCGGTGTTTCGCTTGTACGTTTGCTTGCAAACGTTACGCTCGTTGATGCGCACGTTCTTGAGACACATCTTCCACGGCAAAGAGTCGTTAGAGTGTGAAAACTTCGGTTCTCTTTGCTGTGCTTTTTCTCTTCCTGTTTTTTCTATCGTTCACGGTGCATCATATCTGGCGTTCAGTTGCCGAAAATATTACTTATATTATTATATTATTATATTTATTGTACTTGGAGAAAAGCTTACAAAAAAAATGAAAAAAAATCTCTTAATGACCTTTTGCTTTAGCTAATAAAGATAAAATTAGGTAGAACAATTTTTTTTATATTTATACTTTATACGTATATTAAACGTCTTTGAAAGTTTATCAAAAATTATTTTCATATAAGTGTGATATTAGTTGTTCAATCTTCTGAGTATGTGTAAGAGTGTTTGCAATTTAAAAAAATGTCTTTAATTTAAGACATCCAATTATTACCGTATTTATATCACATACGTATGCCGAACGTAATCGCAGCAAACGGATTATGTTTGAAGACAGTTTCGAGCTTTCCACATCCTTGCAGTGTTGCAAGAACACGAGTTGCATCAGGCATTAGCTTCCGACGTACGGATGTGACTCCGTACGTTATTCCGGTTCCTCTTCGCTATAATTTCTTGACAATTATTTATGTCACTTTGAGACGTTTAACGAACATTTATCATTTTCTTACTTGTTCTTTGTTAGTGTTGTTCCAGGCATTTTTTTCACATTTCCATTTCATTAAAAATTTCTTGGCAAATTTTCACCCGTAACATAACTCTCATGTAATTTTTGTTGCAAAATGTCTTACTTAAAGAGAGATTTTAAAAAGATAACGTTACATAAATTGCAAGAACTTACTTTTAATTTTTTTTTTTTTTTTTAAAAGATTGTAGCGTGTTATTTTACGTGGAATATATTGAAAGAAAACTCACGTAGATAAAGAACTAATTTTAAGACACTTTTGCGCACGCAAAAAGAAAACCATGATGTAAGTAAACCATGATTCCAAATAACAGTACCGCTGACAAAACAGTCACGTGGCTATCATTCGCACGTAGAAGATTTATCTAAATTTTCCGCGTGCGTTCCCGGCTGTGATCGGCTGAAAAATACGCGCTCGTCTTTTTTTTGCGTCATCACTTTGTGCGTGCACATATATGCTGCGTACGGTGCGAACGAGACGGTAGTGTAACGTGGGTGCTGGATCGGGTAGGTGAGCGCGCCCTTATTCGACTCTTTTGTCTAGGCGTCCATTCTCCGGCACATTATCAGGCCTATTGTCCCTCACATTGTTACCCCTACCCCGACGTCTCATTGTTTTGCAATTTCCCCCACTTAACCGATACGACTGCCTCACCATCAACCCCTATCCTCTCCCCGTTTTCCTTCCTATCCTCGGCCTTTGCGCTTCGCTTTTCCCTCGATCTGTTCGCATCCCCCGTTTGCCACTGTCGCGCTCTTCGATCTCTTCTCTAATTGACATTACAAGAAAAACAGAGATTACATCAATATTATTAGGAGTATTATGTAAGTAATATTGTTAGGAGTATTATATAAGTAATTTAATGCTTTCAAGACATGGTTTTTAAGATAAACCGCATATTTTTATTATTTCTATTGAATATTTAGTGTTTCTATTAACACGTTGACTGCCAAATACGAGTTAACTCGTAGTCGGCTGTCTGGCCTTAAAAGCCCACTAGAGGTTCAAGCACGAGCTATCTCGTACTTGACAATATTCTGTTTGTCACCTTCTACGAGAGTCTTCCTGTAATATATGCAATGCGAAGGATTATGTTGGATGTCTGTACAAGTTCGTATGATAATGTATTGGTATCAAAAAACAAAAGCTGTAATTTTCATTACAAATTTTTGATATAAAAATAAAAATAACTCGATTGAGTTTTTTTTTGCAAAAAAACAAGAGTATCAAAAGTTTTAAGCTATTAAATATTGGTTAAAATCTATAAGTGGTTCAAATAATTTTGCATTTTTGGCCAAATTCGTCGAATCTATGGTGACAGTCAACATGTTAAATACTTAAATATGCTTGCTTCCAAACAAATTACTTGGCACAGTTAAAATTACTATAGGTTTATTTACGTAAATACTTGTCGTTTGTTTGCGCGAGATGTTTTCGTTCAAAGGAATGCGTCTTGTAGCAAAAAAATAGGTGAGAAAAACATATGCAAAAAGATCTTAAGAATTTGGAATTCCTTTCGCGGCGCGCGCGTGCGCGCGCTTGATAGCTCACCGCGCTCGTTCGCTCGTTTGTTCGCGCGCGAGTGTGAACGAACGGGGAAACTTTTACAACAGGAATTTCAGTCACCGCGGCAACCGGGCGGAGGACGGATGTCTGGAAAACAATAATTAGGAACGCCCGGTGCGCGAATCCGTACAACGTTCAGTTGAGAATATATTTCCGAGCTTTCGGCTCTTCCTCCTCCCCTTTCGCCCGCGCCAACCTCCCTTCTATCTGCTCTCTTTCTCTGTCTATCCATCTCTCTCTCTTTCTCTCTCCTCTTTCTCTCTCCCGTTCCTCAATGGAAGCCCTTGGAACTCCGTAAAATAGACAAAAGCCTCGCTGCCGAACAATTCGTCTATTCTGCTGCGCGGTTACGAGCGAACGAGCTTGAGCGTATAACATATTCGTATGGTCTCGCGTCGTCCTCGTTCCTCTTGAAATCCTGGTCGTCGATGATCCTTTTCCCTACCCCCGAACGCATCCCCTTCCCGTGGACGGTGCAGCTTCCGCTACCCTCCACGCGTACGTGCATGTCTATTATATCCTTTCATCGCGCGGCGCCCTGTCACGGGAGTTAGCAACTTTTAACAGGTTCCTCTGTCGAGAGACGATTATTTGTCTCGCGATAACTCAATGCCGGCGACTGCTGGCAAAAATTGTATCCGCTTCTTGACGCGTAGATGTAATAAATTTTCTCGGAGTCGCGTTATATAAATCATTCTGTACGATTCGGTTAACTCTATTTTCTTACAAATCTTGCGCAGATAGTTTTATTATATCATTTTAAACATTTGGATTCTTTTTTGATCCAATTTTTTTTTTTTTTTTTTTTAATCGAAGATACTCGCATCTTTCACACGTTTTGTACGTTACTACTTGTCAGTAAGGTAAAAATGAAATGCGAATTAAATTATTAGAATTCGCATAATAGAACTGCCGATAATTCGTTCTCTCGAGGAATCCATCGGATGTCGATATATTGGACGTCGTTCCTTTATTAATGCTCGCACGTGTGACGCGTGCACGCTCTGTATATGGCATTATAACATTACGGGTAATGCTTTCGCGAGCATCTCCCGAGGACTGATTCGCGTTATTGCATTATGTGTTACTCGCACGCACACACGACATAATCGTCGCTTCTATCGCGCGTAGAGAGAGAGAGAGTGAGTGAGAGAGAGAGAGAGAGAGTGAGAGAGAGAGAGAGAGGAGGAGGAGGAGGTTGTTGTGTTCATACGTGAGTCGTGCTTGAATTCGCGTGTATCCCGTGCGACAAGGTACGTTTGCTGCGTACGCGAAAACAAACGTGAATGATGCTGATGGTATATAGCTGCATATCAAGAATACATTGCAGAAACTAGATCTAGCAATAGAATGCAAGAACAAGTCTCTCATTATCTTTTAGACTGACGCAAATGGCATAAAAAGTTTCAGTTGCGGCCATTGTTAGTTTCTTAATTTGTTTTTTTTTTTTTTGAGGAATATAATAATAATAAAACTTGAAAAAGTAAATATCTTATAAATTAAAAAACAAATAAAACGCAATAATTATCAATTAATATTTTATTACGACACAATGTTCTTTCAGTTGCGAAGAAATACACGGGCAGAAGACAAGTATTCTCTGTGTATATTTCTGTTGCTATATTATATATGCATAGCAGTCATAATGATGAAGCATTATTGCTTCTCTCTATTGCAGTGTCATGCGATAAAGGAAGAGCACAAAGGAAATACAGCTTGTAGTTGCAATTCGCGTAATATATATATATAGGAAGTTCATTTCGCGGATTCAATGATGAACACACCCGTGACAAACGCTCGGAAACTTCACGGGGGAGAACCGTGGTGGTAGTCGCCACAGAGAGGGAGGGAGAGAAACGAGAGTGCGCGCTCGAACGAAGCCTCTCTAGCGCAGTTACGTAGTTAATCAGTTACACTGAGAAGTTAATTTAATCGCATCGCTACGCATATATTACGTCAGTTGTACATATTGAATATCGCACACATGCATCAAGTACTCCACATACGTTCGATTTAATGCTTTCTATAAATGTTTTTCAGCATTTCCATTTTGTAGAATATATTTTAATTATACATTTTTATTTTTCTCACAAGAGTTTGGAGCTGTGTAACTTGCACTTTACAAAAGCGAGGAGATTGACAAATCTATAATTTTCTACGATAATTTTTTTTTTTTTTAGTTCGACAAAAGTCGTAAAAAATAATAACATAGAATTACATCGCATCGCATTTGTTTGAATCCGATAATGCTGTTTTGAATGACCAAGATCTTGAAAGACGGCGTGCGGGCGATCGACTCGTCATTATTCGCGATTTGACGAGGGTGATGAAAGAGGTTTGACTTTTAGCCGGCGGGAAGGGGGGAAGAGAGAGAGGGAGGGGTTCGGCGCGGGCGGTTTCGCGGTTTTGGTAGTGGCGGCGGTAACAATAGGTCGAGGATGGCGTGGCGCGGTCGCCACAATGCCAACTTGCCAGACTTCTTTGCGTGTCAAATGACTGAACCGCCGCGGAGAGTGTGCGGGCGGAATCCACGGGCGGGAACCCAAGGCGAGGATTGGGGTGCGGGCACGGGGGAGGTAGCAAAGAGGAGAGAGAGAAAGGAGAGGGTGGTATGAAAAGCGTGCTTTGTTTGGAAACAATGCCGATACTCGGCTACATCCTCATCTCCATTCTTCGCCTTGACGCAGCGCCGTACCGAAAAGGGTTGCCCTTATTCATCCCTGATTAAAGTTATAGGTTATTTTCGCTCCGTTTCGCGGTGGCGAAATTCGTGCCGACGTATTTTCTGGCTGGCGCCAGTCCGCGCCTCTTGTACTGGCAATCGTTTTAATTCGTGGGTGGTCCTCGTCAATGCAAAGACGTAAAAAAATTAAGTTACGATAATGTAACACGCGATTCTACAAAAAAAAAAAAGGAAAAAAAAACATTAATTTGAACAACTTTACGTAGAAAAATACATATAAATTTTTTTGTCGCCATTTAAAAGTTTTAAAATTAATTTTTGTCTAAAAAGAATTTTTTTTCGGTAGCACGTGAACAACCGAACGATATCATATCGACGCATCCTTTAATAAAGCGACATGTCTCAACGTCAGCTATAAGGCTTTCTTGCGTCGAAAGGAAAGCCGAAGGAGAAAACGAGGGAGGTTATTACGGGGTTGCGACGCGTCATCGTAGGAAAGCTCGTAACAAACTATTGAAAAGCCCAGGAATGAAAAATCAATGGTAGGTGACGTTGGGCACGGGTCGGGCCGGACTACGGACGACGAGTATATATATATATCGGCGACCGAGGGGGGGAGTGAGAGCGCGGCGGGTGTACGGGATGGAAGAGGGTGGGAGGGAAAGGGGGTGATTCGGTGAATGGAATATTATTGGGGCATCCTTTCACGCGGACTCGACGGAAGCTAGAAGACCTCATCTGGCGGGCTGTATGGATAGCGTTCGCCCTGGCAATGCCGCCTATTGAACCGTCGGTTATATACGTACACATACACACGTATTACGCGCATCTCTACATACACACAGCGATCGCGCGCGCGTACACGTATGTATGTAGTAGGTGTACGCGGTATACACGAAGGAGCACAGTTTACACGAAAACGCAGTTCATTCGTTCGTTCGTTCGCTCGTGCGCGTGTATTTCGCGAACACAGAGACGCATGCGTCTACGTAGATGTGCGCGCTAGAGTAGGTACGTGGTGCTGGTGCGCGTTTGTGTGCGCGCGTCGGGCACGTACGTATGGGTTCTTACATTTCATGATTTATCGCGCAGCTTTCAGCGGGCCTCAAAGCGTCCTGAAAGCGCGCAGATTGATAAAAGAAATAATAGAGGACGCGAAATAGAGGGACTCGATCTGATACGGGGAGAGAGCGCGAGATAGGGCGCGAGAAGGGTGGCGCGCGGATGCGGCGGGAAACGCCGTCTACGGAGAGAGCGGAAAGATTGGGGATCGGAGGCGGAGGGGGTGCGACAGCGGACGCGTCGGACGTCGTCCTTGTGAAATAGTAGAGTGGTGGATTCTTTTCGATATGCTTTGGTCCGCGCGCGCGTGTGCCACCCCCTTTTCCTCGCGTCCCACTCGATCGCGTGTCTCTGCACTCGACCGGCACGCGAACTTCCCCACCCTACCCTTTCTATCCCGCTTTTCCAGCACGTGTACTCGCTTTCTAACGCTCTTACCAGAGGTAAAGACTCATTATGGTGCTAATTATCTTGATACCTAAATCTTAAATCGAGATTTCTTTACACCGTAACACGACTTATTTTAAGAAATATAGTTTATATTTTTACATTTTTGGGGGGAAGTCGCGAAAAGGTTTTTAACCGTCAAAGAAGGAAAGAGAGGTACTTAATCATCTTCGTTGTAGCTCTATTTTCATTTTTGCGGAATTAAAGCAGAAACTAAAAAATTCAGTATTTATCTTATTTAGACACATAATTAAATGTACCAGCGTATGCAGACGTAAGAGTATATTGTATCCGTGTTACTCTTTGTGACGAAGCACCGTACAAGTTTTGCGCGTAGCATTTCGATTCGCGCGTTTGACGACGATAATCGCTTCGCGAGGATTTTCCTCAAGGTATGCACCCGCTGAAAATGCAACGAGCGGGCGCGTAGACGAGATAAAGAGGCTCGCGCGGCATGGATGGGAAAGTGGAAAGAGGACCACTCGGGGTGGCGGAGGGGAAAGACGAGGGAGGCCGGAAAGTTGCAAATGGTATGAAAAGGGGCGAGAGCGCGTGCGAGAGACCGAGAGTAAAGAGGGGAAAGACAAAAGGGGTGGTAGAGAACTGTGAATCTCGTGGCAGCATTGTCACTCCATTCGCCGGGCTTGCAAAGCCGGGGCGGTTCCGACGCCACCACCACTGTCACTATAACCACCACCTCCGGCAGCGACCACCGCACCGCCACCGCTGCTACACAACCGCGCTACCACCGTCATCCGCCGTCGACACCGTCGTCGGCGCCAGTCCCACGAGGTTACCTTGTTTTACTGCCGTCTTCCGGATTATCTATCGAATCGACCGATGTGGTTAATTACTCGTTAATGCGCCGCTGGCGATAATTCCGCGATTTTCACTTCAAACTGGCAACATCGATATATGCATCGGCTCGGCTTTTGAAGTTTACAACTTGCGTCAAATATAGATAGAAAAAAATGTTAAAAATTGGAAACAAATATAAGTATCATTATATGCTGTAGCTATTCTTATAATGTTTTTACGTTTAAAAAGAACAAATTAGACTTACACGATAAAGCGCTTGGTTTTTTTTATGAGGATGTATTAACTGGAAAGAAAGTCTGTTTGACTTCGAAGCATTTTTCTCGTCCGTATTTAACTCGATAAAAATTTTTAACCCTTTAAACAATTGCTTGAGTTTACTTTACATCTCCAGCAAGGGTGTATCACTGTACGACCCTTTCAGCGAATTATAATGCGGTCTGAAAGGGGTCCGTTTGAACGAGAATTTATCATTATCCCGATAACTCTGCGATACCGACGCTCGATGTTCCAAACGCTCTCTATTTACACGGGGTTGTGTGATTTATTATTTCCTCGGCGCATCTGCTCGCTTAATTAACGTTTCTCCAATGCCATTTCGAAGATACGATCATTGTCGCGGTGGCAGAAATCGAGTTCAAGATGATACGTGAAAATCTGTTTGTCGATATCAACCAGCGCAATTTTCGAAGGTGTTCAAAAGATATCATCTATTTCTTTTAGTTGTACATAAAATAATTATAAAAAGTGGTATTATCAAATAAGTAAAAATAACAAAACATAGTATTTTATTATTATTAGCGTCTTATATTTTTTTTTTATTAATGAGACTTTAGTTGGATTATTTAAAAAAATTGTGTAGGTTTTAAACACAATAATGATTACAGGTAATAAATGTACGTAATTTTTTTATATACTTAATTTTGGTTAAGTAATTTTTTGTTTGACGCTTTGGCTTTTAACGCGAAAAGGATCGTGATGAACAATAATCACGGCCAAGAGGCTCTTTAGCCGCGACTCATTTCGGACACGATCATACGCGTCGTTGTGCGTGGCATCGGATGCGCTTAAAGTGAAAAGTTCTCGAAATAATGGACGCTCGACTGCGTTTTTCAATGGCTCGTGCATCAGCTCACGCGCTTTTTGTCTCCTTCTCTCGCTTTACTCTCTCCCTTTCTCTGTGGCGGCACGTGGTTTAGAGTAATTACACGGTGGCGGGGAGGACAGGCATATTGTTCGGCCGCAAAGGGTGGTTTGAGCAACCCACGGTAGGTCGAGTAGAGTGGGAGTATATATACACGAGGGCGTGTAGTCGATCCGATGATGCGTGCGGCAATCCACCCTTCGGAGTCAAGCCGCGACGAGAGAATCACTCGTGTCGAAAGGAAGTTTATCGCGCGAATCGAAACTTTACATTTCGTATTCATGTTGAGTGAGAGCGTTTATTCATCACTTCTTTTTTTTTTTTTACATAAAACTAGATCACTACAAGCGTTACTCATGTTTCTGATACTACTTACGCTTTTGATTCTCGACAAAGTATATTATAGAAATTTAAAAAGAGTTGCGCGAAGTTTTAATTACTTTACAAAAAATCTCTACATATGTGAAAAGAATGCCAAGAAATCTCATCGTTATCATTATTCTCATTTTTGCTTATCATAATCTTTATCATTGTCATCAAAAAAAAAAAAAAAAAAAAAAAAAAAAAAAGAACAAGTTCCACTACTCGAAAAAGAATCAATTGGTTTTATGAAAACAATATCTGTGACAATAAATTTCGATACATTGAAGTATCGATTTCATGTGCTTTTTTAAAAAAGTAGATTGTTAAAAAATAGATTATTTATCCGCATACATATTACATATTCGAAATAAAACAGATAATAATCGTTTCTTAACGATTTTATATATTGATTTTAAAGCAAATATATTAAGATTTATATAATTTTTTTTTTGTAAAGATTTTCGAGTGCAAATTGTCGAAAAGTTTACGCCTGAAACACATTGTGACGATTACAATTGACTTCATACAATAAGAAGCAAACATCTTCGTCTTGTATCGCTTGAATAACGAAGCTCTCTCTCTCTCTCTCTCTCTCTTTCTTTCTCTCTCTTTCTCTCTCTTTCTCTCTCTTTCTCTCTCTCTTTCTACTGAGGAGCTTTTCATGAATGGAGAGAGAGAGAGAGAGAGAGAGAGAGAGAAGAGGAGAGAAGGAGAGCGAGAGCAGGGCGCACAATGCCGGTGTCTCGTATCTTCGGTATCTCTTTGCACGGAGCTCTCATTGTGACCGCGGGGCGGCATAGAGTCAGCTATTATGTTTATTAAGTTGGCGGGGATGTGCGCTGATTCCAAGAGAGAAGAGAAGTCGACGGTGGTAGAGGTAGGTGGATGCCCCGGGTGAGGGCCGGATAGTCTAGAAGCAGGGGGTGTATTGTCCCGCGCATTGTCTGCCCCATTGTGTGACATCACGGCCCGATAACTGCCGATAAGGCCTCGGCAATGCTCAAACTGGGGGTGTATGCGCGACCGTGCCGCGTGCTTTCTCTCTCTCTCTCTCTCTCTCTCTCTTGCGCGCGCGTACACACGAGAATATAAAAAGAAAACTATAATGCAGATGTGTGTGGCCTACGGAAAAGAGTATCGATGTCGTGATGCAGGAGGGAACGAACAGAGATTCGATTTCCTTTACGTTTCTGTAGCTGCTTACGTATAAACAAATTTGTTGGCTGTTAAGTCAAATGTTGCACGTAAAAATTAAAAGTTAAAATAATGATTATGTTGACAAATATTGTTTTGTCATGCAATGGTATTATATAAGTTTACTGATAAAATATTTACTGTCGTTTTAAATTATTAAGATAAGATTTGATAAGTTGCCGATGAATTATTGATTACGATTTGCCAACTTGCTGATTTAATTAAATACTTCTTAGCTCAACAACTTATTAAGATAAAATTTGATAACATTCGATATAATATTTACTTCTCACTCTTACGCGTGATTTATGTTTCAGATTCGCGCTGTTTTTTGCGGCAAGGCGGATGGGTAAGTGGCACTTTTAGCTTTTTTGTCCGTTTTAAGTAGCGCTTGCTGTAGATTCGATATCAATAGATATCTGAAAAAGAAACACAATTAGCAAACAAAACAGAAAATGAATTATCTTCGTAAAACACGCACAAATAGAAGAACTAACATGTTTAACAAATATGTTTATGTTAGAATTGAAATTAAGGATAAAAGTATTTGATTGAATTAGCAGATTTGCTTCCGTGCAATTAGAGATGCGAATCCAAAACAATATATACGTAGAAAAATTAACTTATGATGATAATATTATAAAACAATATCATACATGGTACACATATTGTCATTGCGCATAAAAGGAAAACGAATATTACGACAATGTGTCACCGTTATATTTTTTCGAAAATTTGCGCTGTCGTGCTGTCATTATATTGACTTGGACGCACGTGTTGGCACGAGTGCCGGACGCCGCGCTACCCGACCATATATGAATAACAATCAGAAACTATAACCCTCCTGCGATGTATAATGCTCATAATATATGTATGTATACGGTGGCCTTTTACGAGTCGCCGCATTTTTATGTTAATCGCGCAATCCTAGACAGGCGGGATGACTGCCATCCCTCTCTTTGTTATCTTATAGCGCAAACAGCTATCGTCGTCCGAATTTGTTCCGCGCGAACGCCGTAAATAGAAAAAAAGGCTATCTCGCGGAGAGAGGGATTACGAGGGTGTGTGAGCGCAGGCGCATCTTTTTGGCCGTACCACGTCAAATATGAAGGACGACTGCGTACTTTTTTCCGACGAATAAATGTAGACAGATTTAGGGCAACCTCACGAATTGACCGGCTGTTTGATTGGTGACGTGAACTTTTAGGGGACTTTAATGGTACGCGCTCGTTTTACTTATTTGCTACCCTGAGTCGCAATATTTATTGGAATATTAAATTATGAGGACAATACGATCGCGAGACATAACTCGAGTATATTAGATTTGTGTGTGTGTGTATTATCTTCTTTTTTCAATTAAAGAACTCCCTTTTCCCCTGTATTTATCGCTAAACACGGTCGTCTAACGTATTTCGTTTGGATCTCATTTAACAGGAGATGAAAATCTGGCAACCTCGTTTATCACTAAATACGCGTTGGAAATACGGACCGGATACTTCGTTCGTCGACTTAGCGCATCCTTCTATGGGTATCTCCTCGACGCGCCGCGCGCTTCAGCGCTTCTTCGATTCACGGCTCCTCTTGAGAACGTTGTAGAAACGAAGGCGACGCGTACGAGGAGTTATAGAAGGAGAAAAGGGAAAGACGGAAGTAGATAAGGAGCGTTAGAGAAAGAAAGAGAGAGAGAGAGAAAAAGACAGAGAAAGAAAGAGCGAGAGAGACAGATAGACGCGGAGCCGCGGCGGCGGCTGGACGTTTTATGCACGCCGCGCAAAAGATGCCTTTGAATCCTTAATTCCCTTTGAAACTCTCATTCTGGGAGCAAAATGGCGAGAACGAGGCGTATTCTTCGGCTGAATGACGTATTGAGCGAGTTTTGTATGCCGTTGCGTCCGCGGGCGGCTCATCCACGGCCCTATGGCCGCTTATACGTTATATGTATTATACGTTCTCCCGTTTCTCTTTTCCGCATCGCGCGTGATCACGTCAAGAAACGTCCACGTGAGTTCGCGCGCGCTCGTTTTTTTTTTTTTTTTTTTTTTTTTTTTTTTTCGGCAATGTATCCTCGCGACAAAGAAAACGCCGTCTGTTTCCTTATTCGGACTTTTCTTTCATCGCTTTCGCAGATTTGATGATACACATCAAATATATATATCATACGAATTGTCCAGAAACTTTAAAAATAGAATATCTTTTTCCTTCAAAACTTGTTTTAATTATATGAAGAGAAAATAATATTATCGCGCACACAAAAGCTTGTCCCGAAACTTGCTTTTGATCAAGTTTTATTACTGCGAGATGTTTTATTATAAATTATTGTAAAATATAAAATGTGATACTTTTTTCTAAAAATTAAGTTCTTGAAAGTAGAACTCGTCGACAAAAAGATGCTGTATCGATGTTTATATCAACGAATAAGATTATCTTTTGACAATGGAAATAATAACATGTGGACCTAATATTCAATTGTCTTTTGTCCAATCTTAACTTCATTTGATCGCGCTCGCGCGTGTCGCGGTAATTCCCCGTTTAAATTGCCGGCAGATATTGTTTGGGCGCTCCGGAATTCCGGATGAGATTCGTAGAGGCGAATCGATCGTTTTCCCTGCGAAAACTCGCGCGCGCTCGTCTAACGAGACAGTCGGCGGAATCCGCGTTACCGTCGCCGTCACCGCCGCCGCCAAGGCGAAGAGATCCCGCGGACGTGTACACGCTTCAAGAACTCCGCATTATCGGTCGGGTTTTCTCGCGGATACAATTTCCCGACGCAATTTTCTTTTCAGTCGGTCCCAGCGAATCCAGCGCGCGCGCGGGGTGGACCGTGGGTGGCAAATGGCAAAGAGAGAGAAAGAGATAACCGAGAGAGGGTGACAAAGGGGGTGCGCGCGGAAGGGTGTAGAGTAAGAGTAGGAAGATGGGGGGAGGGAGAGGGAGAGGTGCGGCGCAGCCCATATTCGTGCATTGTGGCACGTTCCATCGCGTTCTCAACTGAACTGAACTCGACTCAACAGTGGAGGACACAATGGGCGGTATGAATAAGTATAACAGACAGACACCGGTACAGACAGACACAGGTAGCTCAGGCCGCAGTATGTGAATGAGGAACCCATTTGATAACACGCCTCCACAGCCACCCAGGTCCATTGTGTCGCTTCCTATTCAGCTGCTCTATGCCCTCTTCTCCTCCTATCCCCTCTTTACCGTTTCTCTCTCTCTCTCTCTCTCTCTCTTTCGTTCTTCCCTGTCCTCCGCTCTTCACTCTCTCCTCTTCTGCCGGATTCGCCTTGCTCTGCTGGTGGTGTTATATCCCTCTCGCTCGCTCTCTCGCTCTCGTTCCAATATCATCGCTGAGATCTTGTCCTATCTGTCCTGCACCTGTATTATGCACAGTGGAAAAAGGCAGACACGGATTCGCTGTGTGACCCCTTCCTCTTTATTTCGATCACGCGTCGCTTCCCGTAAGAATAGGATCGCGATACGAGTGGATTACACGCGAGGCGCCGCGTAAAAATTGCCAACTACGTTAATAACTTATTATCCTAATTTTCTGTACAACAGTAAAATTTGAATCAGAATTAAAAAAAAAAAAAAAAAAAAAAAAAAAAAAAAAAAAAACAACAAAAAATGACTTGTAGTTATCGCATTTGATAACTACATAAAACGTCACAAAAGACGAAATTTAAAGCATTAATCTGCACATCAAAAATATCAAATTTTCATTGTTGTTTGCTTCTATTGTTGCTCTTTCCAACGACACGTACGTGCATCTTTAACGCCGAAAGGGTTAAACCGACCCTGTCCACGGAACTGGCATTAACTAGCGAATGGGTCCTGGTCGCGTGGATGGTCCAGCCATGCAAACCAACCCGGGACAGCAGCCGCGGCTTGGCGTACGTGTAGGTTGTACTCCAGAGAGAAAGAGAGAGAGAGAGAGAGAGGGAGAGAGAGAGAGAGACAGAGACAGAGAGAAACAGAGAGAGAGAGATGAAGAGGTAGCGTGAGAGAGAAGAGAGTACCGACCAACAACAATGAGGCAGAGACAAAGCCCAGGTACAATGCTGATGTTGAACTCGACTGATTTCGACGATTTTTGGCCTTTGCATGTGCATCGCGCGTTACTCGACAATGATTCCCGCATACGTAATCATCGCTATAGCCGCGGAACTCTGGTACCCTCGCTCGCGGCAGTGGCTCTCACTCGCGGCCTCTTTTTCTTCGGCATCTGGACCTTTTTCGAACTCGTCTTTGATACGCGAGCCAGTGGTAAATGTCATCGTGATACAGCGGTTTGTCGTCTTAAACTCAGGGTCCGTTGAACGATAGGAGTATAGGGAGAGGAGAGTTCTTTTTGCGCGCACAAGTTTCTTTCGATCGCGCAGCGTATTTTAAGTGAGAATTATCGCGAAATAAGTACAGATGAAATCGCAAGTAGCTCAGTATCTTTCTTTAAAGTGTCTGATTCTGAAAAACCGTGTATTAGTATATATGTGTGCTTAAATTAATACATATAATTACAATTATATTCTAAAATTAAATTGACAGCACACAAATAGTTTTTTAAAGTAAAATTTCAATTGCAACACATAGTTACAGGAATAGAAAAATTCGATTAATCAAAATTCAATATTAGCAGATGTGATTGCAATGTTTAAATAATAATTTATTATGTTATTTATTTATGAGATTTATTTTCCATGCTTTAATAGTTCAAGAAGGAAGAGTTTGATCCTTGTAGTGATTTCGCAATGGCCGATTACACACATTACCACAGTACAATTGAAATTGCGCATAAATAACACATGTGTTAAATTATTCATAAACGAGCCACTGTGTTAAAAATGATTGTCACAAACATAAAACTTTCTAGCAATAAGAAATATTGAAACATTATATATATTTATATATATATTGTTTCTCTTTTTCTTTATATCATAAAAAAACAAATTGTCATTGAATCAATTAATTAAATATCAATCAAATATCTTATATTACATCTGTTTTCAATATTACAATCTATATGATATTCTAATTTTTAAAACATGCTAAGATGTTATACATCATATCTCACTGATTATAATACACGTCATTAAAAACTTACTTGAATATACGTGGAAAATGACATTAAAAAATAATTACACTTATTATTTTTATGCATATAACAAAAAGTAGATTAAACGAAGAGGAATATATTTTGAACGCACTTTTCAAGTGGCGCATATCACAAATTTCTGAAAAATACTTCTGATGATGATCTTTCCTGCTCTCGAGAAACTTTTTCGAGACTCGCGGAGGGTGGATCCTGATCGATTGAGCACCGCTGACCGCACCTGAATAGATACATTGTGCCGAGGCGGCCTATTGACGGGCGATTGTTCCCTCAACAATAACAACAATATCTGAATAGTCGTCCTGCGCATCTCTCGCGCGTTGCACGCACCCACGCATCCGCGCGTGCACGCACGAACGGGGCGCTTCCACACGCGCGTTTGTGAGCCAATGCTTGTGTATACGTCTGTAATGTACATGCACGCGTGCAGCTTGAAAGGTTTCCGCACACCCCGCGGGATACGCGCAAGCGATATAAACGCACACGCCAGTGGTAAAGTTGGTAAATGTTGGTATCTATAAACACACAAAAAAATCACCAACCAAGGAACGTCGCTCTTAATTTCGATTGTTGCACGAGTGACAATTGCATAATATATCAGCATTTCGTCTAGATTTCATAATATTAATAAACAGTAAATAGATATTCGTGTCTAAAAATAATAAGTAATCTAATCTCGCGCCCAGAATTGTAAAGATAACGCGAGAAAAAATAAAGAGAGAGAGAAAAAGAGTGAGAACACTAAAATAATATTGTGTAAACTTCTCACGACTAAATATTTTTTTGATTTAACTTATTTTATCTTGTTTTTGATACATATGTTGATATATTCGTTAGTGCGTACGTGCCGATAAAAATCAGAAAACAGATATATACGTATAATAAACGGACGTGAGTTACGTGAGTGTGGACGCTAGTCGGTGTAGAAGTTGTTCGGTTGCGATTGTGGATCGAATCGGCCGCAGCGCCACGCCGCCGAGTGTTACGCTGAAACAATGCAGAAGCACCGAGGGTCCGAGCGATCAACCCTCTTGTACAGCTCGTGAAACGGCATTAATGCCTTTCGCGCGAATTTACGCGCTAATTCGTCGCTCATCTCCGGCTTAAGCAAGGAAGTCTGTTGCTCCGCAACGACAACAACACATTTTTCATGCTTCTTAGTAAAGAAAAGTGATTTTTATTGATTTTGCTGAATTCAAATCTGATTACAGAATCATTCTATATATCGGATTAAGATTAAAAAAAAATATATGAGATAAAAAAATCTCGAAAGTAGCTATTTTTAACAATATTCTCTCGTTGATTACAAGTAACCTAAATTTTATCTTAATCTTTTTTTAGACAAACTCTTGTTTCTCCTCGTACATTCTTTTGTTAGTAACTATTTAAAGATTTAAAGGTGACACTTGAAGATTTTCTATGACTTCACACACACACACACACAATAACGCACATAGGCATGTAGATTAGATAAGATACGTAACATAGAATAAGGGCTAGATAAATAAAGACTCGATTTAAAGAGCATAGAATGTACTTTAAAATAATAAAGAAAACAGTAGGAAATAAAATTTAGTTTCTTTGCAGCACAAATAATATTATAATAATATTATAATAATATTATAAAATAGCCATTTTCGAGATTATTTTATCTCAACATCTTCAAATTCTGAAGTAGCGATATTCTGCAATTATATTCGAATTCAGCGCATCAAAATTACAAAAAAAACATCTTATTTCATTAAACAGCAAAGCAAAAATGTCAAAGCCTAGTTTCTTTCAGCAAATAAGAGAATATTGTTCTAAAATAGTTTTGGCATTTCTGAGATTATTTTATCTCAGTATCTTTCAATCCTTATATACGTGATAACAATAATCTGTAATCAGATTTGAATTCAAAGTATTAAAAATCACGAAAAAAATCATGTTTTTTTTTTTCATTAAAAAGCAAACAAAAAATGTTAAATTTGTTGCGCAGTATAATGTACTAAAAAAACAGTTTTAATCCTAAAGAAAAGATCGCGTAGACGATGCTCTCTCTCTCTCTTTTCTCTCGTTTTACAAAAGAGCTACATATATCTATATACGGGTGTGGTGCGTTATATATCAAATATAATATATTAAATAATAATTATAATTTTTATATATATATATATTTGTTATAATAGAACGAAAGAAATATTTATATATAACATGATTTTGATATAAAAATATATGTAAGAGTAATCTGAAAATGATATATATGTATAAAATATTGTTTATTATTTATAAACAAATGGTCAAGACACATGTGTGCAATGCCGTTGTAGAATTACATCGAATTTTCGAGCTGGTACATACTACATTTACCGCGAAAATGTAAGGATTGATTTTCGGCCGTTCGAGAGAAATTGCCGATCGTTTATGAAACTGCCTGAAACACGATATGTCTATCGGTACGTCATTCGGTAACGGTGCTATATAAAGCGCCACGGCACTTGTTGATGATACAAAATTGCAAAAAGTAAAATGTAATCGACTTACATCGATGACAATGACAATCGTAACAACTATTTGTTATATAGATTGTCATATCGTGCGTAAAAGATCTGGCTATTGTTTTAATTGTTTTGATGAAAGGTGATTACACGCTGAAATGGCTTAACAAAACGTCATATTCTTACGCACACACTATCGCCCGAAATATAATAATTATTACTATTAATTATGTACACATGCGCTATGTGGAACTGAATTAGAGAAAATAATATCGTAAGATGAAGTATGATTATATCGAAAGAGTTTTGCATCATATTGACAAAAGAAGTTTTTTAAGTTGTTACATTGTTTAATCTTATATATGTATATATATATAGAGACATATCTCGTATGACTCTAAATTATGTTATAAACTATTACACTGATGCAAAATTTATCAACTGACATAATTTAACCACATCTTACAATCATAATAGAAAAAAAGTTGATTGACCTTTGCAGCCCGTATCCGGCGCGAGAAACGTATATCTCTCTTAAATATTTAAATCTAACTTTTATCCTAAAAACTTAAATATTTAAATCTAAGTTAAAATTAGATATCTCTTAAGCGCATATAGTAAACACAAGTATAATAATCGTCAGTTACTTGAAGTAGTTTAGCGTTTTCTCCTTCATGTCACGAATATCGTGATATATTTTGCACAGCTTCTTATCGTTTAAATACTGGATTTATCACGATTGGAATCGTTTGTATAGAAATACAACCTGGCGAGAGATATCTTTATACGTTTCCTTTTTTTTACGTCTCCGGCTGCCGCTCTTTCGGTCTATCACAATTTAGTTGTCCGCGATGGTAATGTTGGACGTTGCTGTAGTTAATTGCGTGTTGTCCGATACGGTCGAATATTACAAAGCAGGAAATGGATCGCAAAATCCGCATTCTGTACAGCTTTTCTGTGAAACATAATTTTGATTATTAGAGCTATGTCTGAAATTCAATATTATAATCTACGTCGAATCTTGTTTATACAAATAGACACACTCTTACGCACACAGAACATGAGAGAGAGAGAGAGAGAGAAAGAAAAAGAGACAAGAAATATTTTGTAGATTCTTTGTAAATTTTTAAAAAGCTCTTGTTTTTTAGAAAATTGGTTTATGTACATACCATTGGATTCATATCAATAACCGCGTGTTCGTCATGTAATCGATATAGCGAGTGACTAGTCAAAACACTGTGTCGATACAAATCTTGCCGAGGTAGTCTTCGATCTTTTATTTGCCAGGACGACATTCTGATATTTGCTCCTAAATTTAATATATCACGTCCATTGTACATTACGCGGAGTTCATTCATCTGAAAAGAGAATTTTTTGTTTTTTTTGTACATATGTTAGCGTCAGAGCCCGAAATTAAGTTAATTCTAGGATTGACTGGTCAATGCGCGGAGCATAGTCAAAGGCCGAAATAAGATTTTTAGCATACTTTTCAATGTACGCTATTGT
>QVOA01008274.1:0-40784 GCA_014825685.1 Pseudomyrmex cubaensis | reverse complement strand
ATATATATATATATATATATATATATATATATATATATATATATGCATTTTTCTCTTTCAATCTGTTCTTTCTTCTTCTCGACGCGACTATATACGTAGAGCGACTAATAAGTATTTGAAACGACATATAGATAGCGATAGTAGTCTCACATTGCTGTTGCTGACAAGTTTTATTCTTTAGAAAAACAAATGTCAAACACAATTAGTGTTTTTCTTTAAATTGTTTTTCTTTATTGTTGCTAAAAGTTTTTTTCTATCGAGATTTTTCAGAGTCGGAAATAAATGGAAATGCATGGAGCCGATATCTTGCGAATAAGACAGATAAGATAGCAATTAGTAAATTTTAACTCTTGTGATGGTTGAAGTATGAATTGGTATATTGTTAAAAATCATTGAAGGTATCTACTTTGACAAACTGTCGCACAAACATTACTTACGATAATGAGCGTTTAACATTTATTTTTATGAAAGATGAAACTTGTCAATGACAACAGCAATGTAATATTGTCGCTATGCGTTGTTTTGGATACTTATCAAATGCTTCTTATACATTTGCTTATCGTGCATAATTCGTTGCTAATTGCAAGCCATTTTTCCGACGATATCAGTTGCACAATATTATTCTATATCGGTCTCGCTAAATCACCGCAAACGTGCGTGTCGATAAAAGTCATATTTTTTCTTTTTTTTTCAGTTTTTTCTATATGTCTCTCTTTCTTTTTTTCATATATGAGTAATAGCAAACAATTATGCTACAATTTGCGCGCCGTTGCGCACGACGGGCGCGAAAATTTTTAATCTCGCCAACCGAAACGCACTGTCCGGAAATTAAAATGTGTCCACTTCGTTAAGTAAATTTTTAATACGGGCAAATATGTGCGCATAAATGCACACTCGCTCACACTTGCGAATTTGTACATATACTCTACAAAGAATTAGCGCACAATACAATAAAAGGCATAAGATACTATCAATATAATTACAAAAACTAAAAATTCATATAAAAAACAATCAAATCAGCGCGTTGCTGCGCTATCTTTTTCCTCTTTCTTCACAACCACATATAATAATTAATGTAGACATATAACGCATGGTGGACAAAAAAGGAAAAAGAGAAAGAAAGTGTGAGTGTATGTTTCTCTCTTGTGGTAGAAATGCACACGTGTGTGTGCTCAGCAAATATTTTAGCCGTGACACAATAATATTCAAATTCGCGGATGTAGGAAACGCATCCCGATCGCGCGACACTCGTGCATATATTCGTGCACAGTTACGCGTGTGTGCGCTTGCACTCTGCATATAATTAAGTACACACGTAGCATTAAAAATATATACAATAGTTTATTGTTTCTCATGCTTCATATTTCAATCGGAGAAACAAAGATTAAGACATTTTTATTAAAATTCTGATATATAGTAAAATTTTTAACATGTAGAACATATACAATTTTAGTGAATAAAGTTTTAGTAAATTTCTTTATGCATCTTCAGATACAGCTCTTAAAACTTCCATATAGCAAATCATGTTTTACTTCGCCACCTGTTTATATAGAGCATATGGTTTTTAAAGATTTTGTCTTATGCCAAAGATGAATAAAAATAACGTCGTTTTTTCTAGAGTCAGAGTGCATTACCATTCTGCGTTGTACTTACCCAGCCTGCGAGAATCAGTTTGCTGCCATTCTAGATAACCGCTGATTCGTTGTCACTTAACCACAATCTCTCTGAAAACTTTTGTTACAACTCATATTTAAACGCGCTTCTTGCTCCTTTTGCGGATCTCCCAAGTGAGAGAGACACAGTATAGAAACGCGAACATAAGCTTTATGTGGCGCGAAATTCGTGTTCTTTCTCGAAGAAGATAGAGAGATGCACTTTTTTCCCTCTAACAGCAATGTCAAGAGAGAATTTATTGCATCCGCTGAAAAGAAAAAAATGAGTCTACGACATTCTTTCTATCGATTCTGAAAATTGATGATTTTTCGTACGATCGCGTTGTGTAATAAAGAGTAAATTGGCTCCTTCATATCTCTTGTTACGAGTTAAAATCTTGCTGTTCTCCGTAGATTGGTTTAATTTTAGTATCTTCTATTTATATGCCAACAAAGCGACTTAATGTTTTGCTTTTCTCTTCTTTGATTTGTAAAATTCACTTTCATAAAGAGACGGTTATTTTAAGAGAGTCTGAATTTAAAAATATAATAAATTAAAATTTATAATGTTACAGCAAATATTACTTTGGTCTTATCTGAACATTTCAAATTTTGTATCACGTCATACACTTTTTACCGCACATATATATACGCATCAGTTTTTGCGGTAGTATTGCAAAAAATACCACCGCAAGTTTTATTACAACATAGGATCACAATATACTTGCTTTTAATATGAAGGAAAGACGACAAACATAAGATGACAAGTATAACATGCCGCTAACATGTGGCACTTAAACTACATGTCTCGTTCAATTGACAGGTTCAATCAAGCGCATTGCGTACTCGAATCGCCAAGTCAAATGCATCATCTCACCCACGCTTGACACACGCGACAGGGAATATTCTCCTTCTCCTCTCTCTCTCTCTCTCTCTCTCTCTCTCTCTCTCTCTCTCTCTTCTTTACGTTTCACAACGCAACGACACAAAAAACAGCCATTCTAGTTTCTAATGAGCGCTATTTTCCGTCATCCGCTGTACCATAAAATTTGCTAAATTATCACTCATGTTCTCCGGTAAAAATGAATTTTTTTAATTCACGCTGCTTGAACGCATCTCACATCGGCACTGTGTGTTGCGATATACACAATTTTCTCGCAAAAAAAAAAAAAAAAAAAAAAAAAAAACAAATTGAAAGGCGGCGGGTCTCATAGAAAATTTTCAGTTCTCTTTCTTTCACTCCTCTATCTTCTTTCGTTATGTAAAATCCGTCAAAAGAGAAGATAAATCCATTGAGAAAAGATTGTTTTCTTTTGGAAAAAAATATGAAAGAGAATATAAAATAACGAGTAGGTATACTCGTTCGTATATCTATGTGTGTATGTACACAGCAACATGTGTGTATATATTCGTCGAATCGGTCGTATACGAAACTAGGTGCTCGTTAAAAGCCTTTGGGTACGATGCAACCTTATCGTTTTTGACCGATATCAAATGTTACAATTCTTTCTCTCGCACGTTCTCTCTCGTCTTTGTCTGCTCACGCGAACCTTTTCTTTTTTGTGGTTCTTTTTCCTGTTTTTTTTTCTCTCGCTCTTCTTCCTCGCTCTTTCCCTCTTTCTGCCTTTCGTCTCACATCACCCTTTCTCAACCGTAGAATCCCATAACGGGTTCCGAGAGACTGGTCTTGATGCAGATTTCAAATCTCAGGGTATTGTGAAGGGCACGATAGGTCTGGAGGCTACCTGTTAGCGTCCGGACAGTCTAGACGATCGACCGGTCGTTGAGCCGGCAATGACGCTCCCGCACGTATAGATGCTTGTCACGGGCTAATTAATCGGATGTTCAGTGTGCCGCGCCGATAGATAACGAGCGGTCGATGTTATGGTTCACGGAGAATGTAAAAGTCGCTTGCGCGCGCATGTCCGTATAAGCGGATTAACGCCGCTTGACGGATCATCGGAATTCGTGTAACGTAACGTGAGTAGGCAGGTGACTGGCACGGCGACTGCTGATCCTCGTACAACATTTGCAATAATTAATACACGCTTCTTATATTATATGTTAGCTGCTATGTAAACATATCCTGTATCTTTTCAGTCTTATTCTGTCTTATCGTCTAATTTAAAAAACTTGTATGTAATGTAATAAATTTTTAAAAGTTTTTAAAAGAAAAGAATCTTATTATGCATGTTTTCATTGTGTTTGTGCAGCACCGAGTCAAAGAAGATCATACAGGTTCTATTAGTGATGCGCAGTATAACTGAACGTTTTGTATCTATCTACTCGACGAGCACACACAAAAAGATACTGAACTTAATTTCTATCACGTTGTTTGTTCGCCAAAACAGATAGCAATAACACACACATTATGCACATTTGATTTAAACGCACACGCGCATATACGTGTCAGTAAATGAAAAAGCTATCAGGCGTTTCTATTGCGGTTGCGTTCGGAAACATCACTCGTGTGCACTTTATCTTTATTACTCATTAGATGTAAAACAAAAATGACACTCGTGTGTACACAAGTGGCGTTTCCGAACGCAGCTTATAATAAACAATTCAAAGAGCAAAATGGTATGCGCGCGTAAATCAAAATCCGCATGCGGGCCGTCACATGGCGTGAATTTTGCGAAATGTGACAACATGTAGGACGGTAACATATGTATTCGCACACATATGTACACGTGTTACGTATCAATCCACAAGGACTGATACGTAATATTGTGTTATTTATTATGCTGTGCCATAACAACCTAATTGCTGTTAATTATGTTAGGGTTAGGTTATACGGAGGACATGCTTCTAAGATAATAACGATAAAATACGCTATCGGGTGGTGGATTAGCATAATGCCATAACGTAAAAGTTAACGCGGCCCGTTAGTCGCCATTTATGAACCGGATAAAGACATTCGAATGGCACCATTATTGTCCCCCTATTTGCATTTGTTTTGGCAAATATTTAGGCATAATCGTGTACCATGTCTCTCCTTTTTCTGCCATTCTTTGTGGAGTTGTGCACATGGTTCTTGTCGAACATTTTATCGAGTTCGACACTCGTTAATATGAATGATAGCTTGCTGCGCAGAATGGCGGATAATTTGTACTACGTATATAGATTTGACTCTTGTGATTAATCACGATCAATTTTTTCCTACCAAAATATCGAGGCATTGACTGTTTTTAATTTGTAAACAATTAATAATGTAAACTATTTTTAAAATTAACTTTAAAAAGATTAATAAGCAACAAGATACAATCATGCATCATTTAATGTACTTTACTTATAATCTAAATTATATTTAGCTTATAAAACTTAGTAACGTTGAAATAATAACGTTGAGAACTTAAAAAATAAAGAATAAAATGATCGAATTATGTTTAATTTACTAATTATGTTTGTTCAAAAAAGTTAAAATTAAGGAACAATTTATAAACACGCGAGTTTGACTATATATCTCACTTATTTCATATGTGTTCTATAGTTGCTATATATACTCGTCTCTCCGTTGCGTTTCTGCAGCATAAATCGTTATGTGCATGTACGGCAGCAGTTAATTAGCTGAGTTGATTGGTACCCACGGATAATTACAGATGCGTATGTTAATTAATGCGTAGATGATAGGTGATAGTGACCGCGCATCAAGAGACAAAGATCGTTAATTGATTATTTCTTATTTGTAAATGCAAAATTGAACAAATTACACGATAAAATCTCGTCAAAACTTTCACAAATTAATTTGTTTAACAAATATGAAATTTATTTTTATGTTCCATGTTTTAGGAGATTCTTATAATAAATTTATGAAAAATATTAGCAATATGTAAACATTTTTCTCATCAATAAACCTTGATTTTTTGTAAATTTTGCTATTTATTTATTTGGATATACATTAATACCCATTTATCACAAATTTGTGATACATCTTGACTAAATTTGTAATAAAACTGAAACGAAATACGCGCTAGTTTGACAGAATTGTGTGCTGATTACACTTTTAATATTAAAATAAAGCGACAACTACACATACATAGATAGAAGAAATTCAACAGAACGACGTGCGTGTTTATATTAGATCTGACATTATCTTAATGGTAATATTTGCTACAGTTTAGTAGATGAATTTAGTTAAATACATCTCGTGTCAATATATTTTTCTCGCTTCACCAAACAAAATTACATCTCCGAAATACCAGAAAGGGACTCAATTTGGCTAAATCTTGGCGTGCGATAAATCTTTGCAAATCCGCTGATACGACACGAACACCAAAAGCCGTAAATTCCGGTGTACCAAGCGCACGATGTACACCGGTGTATCGTAAACGTAAATAATCGTTATCATCGTACCCGCTGTAACGAGGTAATGCGGCATTAATGCCGAAATATTCACGTGCATTTACGCCGATTTTTAACCTGTTCAATCGAAACAGTTACCTCCTGACGGCTAAGTTTCAATTTATGTAACAAGTTTTTATTCAAAATTCTAAACGTGCAATTTAATCGAAGTTAATAAAATTTGAAGTTGCTTAGTAAATAAAGTAAATAAAGTTTAAATGTAAAAATCTTTAAAACTTAACATACGCTAAATAAAAATATTTAGCAATTGCTCTCGTTATGCAAAATAATATTGAATCAATTTGCAAATATATAGATTTTTAACGAGTATTTCAAGTTAAGTTCTTGAAAAAAATTTTTTATAAGAAGAAATTTATCACAAATTTTTATTATTTATCTCTCTGAATATAATTTCAGAGTAATGTTTTAAGATTTTAAATCAATTTTAATCGAATTTAATTAGTCTTTGGACAGACACACAAACTGCCTTACACGTTATTTATGTCTGAACACAACTTGAGTGCGCAACGTATACGCAATAGCGACAAGAGTTTTTCGATGTGGATGCATTCAACAGAGGACATACAATACAACGTTCACGAGAATCCATTCCATTATAGGCCGCGGCGGGTAAATAACACTCACGCATAAAACACATCAGACTGGCGCTATGGGATTTGCAGAGTACAGTGCATCGAAATCCCATCGCAAATTTGCCGCGCCGGACCAGTTCTCTTTCTCTCTCTCTCTCTTACATCTCTTCTTGCTTTTTCTTTCTCTCTCTCTTTTTTACATCTCTTCTTGCTTTTTCTTTTGTATCGTGCACGGCAATACGATCAAATCAAGCGCAATCTCGAAATCTGCTAGAGTACTGCTTTGGAGTGCCTATTTGGACTTAGAGGCCGACAAAACGCAGCTTCGTGCTTATCGACGATGAAACACGTGGAGTAAAATCCACTGGCGTTGCACACACCATGCGCGCGACACAACCTACTCCTCAGTCAGAGAGTTGCGTGAGAGGGTCGTCGAAGCCGGGGCGTCTCTCTCTCCCTGGCGTAAAGCTTCCAATCGATACAGCTTCCCTTCTCGTCGCGCTTTTCTCACGTCGGAGATGCGTTGCGGCCAGAAAGACTTGAAAGAATGACAGAGCAAAAAGAAGAACAACAAATCTACGCTGGTTGAACTCATTGATCGCATTGAAAACTAATACTAGATAAATGAATAAAATATCAAAATACAGATGCGAGCCAAGATACAGATTTATTTTTGTGTGTTTTTTTTATTGAATATAAAATCGGGTACAAATATTTTGATTCTTTTGTTCTTTTTCAGTGTACACAACTAATGCATACATAAAACAAAAATTTAACAGCACATACAAACACAGTGTGTTTTCCATTAAAAAAAACACACAAACAGCTTGTGTTTTGGATTGCAATCCTTGATATATTGATATATTGATCCTTGATCCTTGATATATTGTTTCATCTTCTCACGAGCTTATCAAATTGTTGCTAGATATACGAATCGCACGCAAAGTTGATATTCCTTACGACGCATATCGATACATTGTTGCTATCGTTTTTTTTACTCCATTACGTTTTTGTTACTCCATTGTCATTGTCATGACCGGCAGCGACGGCGGCATGAGTGTATCTTTGTGCCGCGGACTCTACAGGCTTTGTAATTTTGCGTGGCCATATTCCCTATCGACCGAAGGAATAATCCGTATGCGTATAGCCGTATGGCAGATTGCAAATTGCAACCTGCGAAGGGTGAAGAAAGAGAGAGCGAGAAGAGAGAGAGCGAGAGAGAGAGAGAGAGAGAGAGACAGAAAAGGCGTGAATGGACTTTGGTAATGGCCGGAAAGTAATTTGCGACTTTTGTGCGCATTGAAATTTTCGCGCTTTTCTCTTCTTTCCTTTTTTCTTCTTTTTTTTATATTTTATTTTACACCGGCCATCGGCGCTCGTTGGGAAGTACCAGGACGATTATTGCCACCGTATGAATACTTTTCCATTCTGAAACGCACACTTTTTTGTTCTGTTTAATTTAATGCAAAACGCAGACGCTTTGATTAACGATAATTCATTGGTAAAATTTTATAAGGTAAATTTTTTTCTTTTGTGTAGCACGTATATATGATTTGGCAGATATTAAATAATGCATAAGTATCTTCTCTCATAAAAATAAGTGTAACACCTTTTTAATTTCTGTGTGTGCAACTACAATTAAAGAAACAAATAATATATATAAAGTTAAAAAAAAAAAAATGAAAAATGTATGTTGTTTGCTAGATATCTGTTTGCTTTTCAGTAGATAATTATTTCCGGTAACTGTAACTTTACATATGTATTTTTTGCGAATTTAATCTCTGTGTGTATTCCACATGTTGCCATGTGTCCGGCTACATGTTACCACATCTAACAGTCGCAGAAACTATAACTTATCAGTCAAACGTTGCGACAGTTGGACCGAAGCGATTAGGTGCACGTTCGACATCGATAATTGCGCGAACAGAGCGAGAGAATAAGCATCACGAATTTTCAAGTATAGCAGCAGTCACGCAGTTTTATATTTTTGTTAATCGTTCCAGGGGTTTAGACGTATTCCCGCAGATACATCGGCGATCATTAACAAACATAACGACGAGTTAATTTAACAAACTGCCGTCTGTAATTCTATCCGTGGCGTGAGATTCTGTTAAAAGCGCGATATTTCACGAAATAACGCAAATGCTTTACATCAATCTCTAAGTATGTGCATAGGAGAAACGAGCAAATGAAAACGTGTAAGTTTTTCCCGATTTAATTACATAAGATGCTTGAACATGAAGTCTTTTTCTTGGAATTCATATCGGAAGAAATTCGACGTTTATCTAAGCCACAGATTTTAGATAATAATGATAAATATTTTTATTCTCAGATAGTTTTAATGAGAGAGAAAGCGAGATAATATTGTTTTTTGTTTTTTTTTTTTATTTTTTTAAGAAAGGATGTCACGCGCCCATTTTTAGATAAAAATGATACGTTTAATAGAAAAATATGACATATTATTTGCAAGTATGTTAGCACACATGTGTTAAAGTATAATCTGAATGACCTAGTGACAAATCGTGATACTTTATAAACAAATCATTGAAACGCGTGCCAAAAAATTCCGAACGCGTATGATGAAAATGCGTATAAATACTTTTCAAGCACTTGAATCGAGCGCAGCCATACATCTGTGCCATTTGTATGAGACATTTGTACATGTCACATAGGCGCAGTTGTGCATATTATGGAATTAGGGTTCTGTTACGCGTGACTGACGTGACTATCAAACGTAGCGACAACGGGATTATAACCATTAGCATCACGTATTTCGTTGACGCTGATAATTGCGCTACGCGGCGCGCAAAATTATCACCCACGCGGCTTTGATGATCCGCTTTGAATCGTTCAATAGATACACATTCGTCTCTGCCTACGTGTATAAATCGTCGTGTTCAATTGTCGCGGTTACGTGCGGTACGTTTAAAACTTTTATACCGAAAGATTCGGTATAAAAGAGAATTAAATTTTTCTGTTATATTTTTCTTATAATATATGTATTTCATAATATCCGCGCGCGCTTGTGTGTGTGTGTGTGTATATGTGTGAATCAATTACGATATCCACGCGTGTCGGCAAAACGCAATCTTTCCTCGCTGTAAAATATTCTGACAATTTGAACAATTAGATTGATTGAATTGATCGAAATAATTTGTCGTCCACAGTAATTTTGTTCGTGCGTTTGGTTCGTTCGCTTGCGCGCAGCAGAAATATTCATGGTGATCTATAGATTATCGGATTATATCCTAAATCTAAACAGCCGCGGTTGGCGCTGCGGACAAACAGTTTACTTGCGTACGCGCCTCGCTTCTCTCTCTCTCTCTCTCTCTCTCTCTCTCTCTCTCTCTCTCTCTCTCTCTCTCTCTCTCTCTCTCACTCACTCACTCTTTCTGTCGCGGTCGAAACCCAGCATGACACATTAAACGGAATCACCAATGGTCTCGCGGTAGGCGTTTAGCGTTTACCGAAACCGCGTCGCTTGTAATTCCACGCGTTTGTTTACGGTCGAGATTTTGTTTACAATCGCACTAACGAGATCCAGAATGAAAGGACCGGATCCCCCAACGTGTGCGGCGGAGCCGATGCGATGGTGGAATCGCGTTTTGCGAGACGCTGTAAGCGCTTCCGTCCGAAAATCCCCGCGGGGCTTTATCGGAGTGACACGCGCGCGATATTTAAACGACGAACACGCGGCCGAATATTTGTGGGTTACTCTCTTCGTGCGTTATTTGCACGCGTATCCGGAGGACAGAATAGGAGTAGGAAAATCTATGATCGATGGCTATGCTATATGTATATACGCGAAAATCCAAAGATGAGAGATCGATTACAAGGCAGTCTTTCGGTGCAGTGATATATCGTGAGTGGGGGATCGTAAATATTGTCTATATCGACTCGATAACGCGGTCAGAGTTTACATATTCAGCATATAGTACAATTTAAGGAAAAAGGAAACGGCGCTCTATTTATTTAATTTATCAGGCAGTCGCGCGTATGTGTACATGTCGAAGTGTACTTCGAAATGCTTCCTGTATCGAGATCGCAAACATATAGATTCTTTAGAATTTGTTAGAGCGCGTGATTTAGATCGTGAATTGTTATGTAAATTATTTGCTCTTGTCAAAGCAAGTTGCACGTTAAACTCAAATTATTAATTATTAACATCTCAAAGAGATCTTATTAAAAAATAAATTTTATTGTAGTAATTTTTAATTCAATTGAGTGATTTAATTGCTCTCTTAAATATTAACTTATGTACACACATGTGTCTATCATAAAGAATGTGCAATGCACGTTTTTTGTACTATTCTATTGTTTCTTTGTTATTTAAGTATATATATAAGCCTGGTTTTGTTATTTTTTAATTCTCAACTTTGCTACTTTTCATGTATCTTCTTGCGTGTAATCATCAGTAATAAATTTTACACACAAAATTACAATTTTTTATCGGTCACGCATATATTTTTGTGTACTTTTTCGATTTGCAATGTTAGTACTTCATAATGTTAGTCTCAAACCCAATACAATAATCCTTGTATTAAGAAAATATTATTTCGTGACTAGAGAGAATTGGCGAAAGGTTTTGCTATGAGGTTTCTACCTTTCGTTTTAGGTTTAAAGACGCGCTGCCTGCTTTTCTCCCCAGTGCGGCATTACATGCTCTGAATTTAAGATAGGCAACGGATGGCGAGGCCAAAAAAGGTTAACACGATTTGTAGTCTTGCTAGTATCTATGGAATTTTAGAGAGCGCTTCTCGTAGATTTCCTACGCGGAGAATTGCGAAGAGAACAAATACAACTCGTTTAACGATGTTGTTCAAAGAAAGCTTTTATTTCTTTTTGTTTCGAGTGTTTATCATATGTGTATGTCTATCCGATGTAACTCAATGTCTGTAATTGCAATCTTGCGGAGTATTCTATATAACATTCTGATTTAAGTATCTTTTATTGAGTCATTAAATATAAAACTCTAAATATACATATATATATATATATATATATATGTACACACATATAATTAACTACGAACTTTTTTTATAATTCTAATTTAAAATTCCAAAGTGAGGCTAAAATATTTTATTTCTTTGTTTTATTCGTTTTTTTAAATAGTGACCGGATGCAATAAAAGTTTAGCAATTTTACGTTTCTATCTCGCTGTTTGTGTTATACATATGTACATACCGTTCTATTATTCGTTGCACATAAAACAAACATCGTTTGAGACTGAGAAAAAGAGAGGAAGAAAATATAAGTTTGATTTTTCAATTTACGTACGTCGCATTCACACGTAACACTTGTCACATGAATTACATATTCCCTATCTCTCGCTGTTTTCTCATATTCAAATTCTCAACTCTTCTCCGCATGTCATATTTCGATTTCCTGACCATTTCTCAAAGACCGTAGTCCATGTTGACTAAATCTGACGTAACATCTTCTTGGACGAAAATAAACTGCCGTTTTACAAAGAGAACTGCTTTTATACGATCAATAATGTAAAATAAGTGCGAAAATTTTAGGCGACAAAAAATATCTGCAATAGTAATGTTCGTTATTTACATAAACAAGTGACATGTTTTAAAAGAAATGTACATAAGTAGTATCAGATATTATACGATAACGATGCTTTGTAACAAATGTGATTTGATCTGATTGTTGATCGATCATGTGACAACGACTTCTTTTTAATGTTTTATAGTGTATCATGATTTGATATTACATATTATCTCCACGAAAAGCAAAGTTATTATATCGATCGATTTCGATATCGATTCTGATTAGTATAAGAGCGGTTTCGCTTTATCTTGAGAATCATCATGTTAATTTCTTTCGATACATTGGAGTGTGTCGGGAACGAAAAACTAGTCGATATTTTACGAGATGTATGTCTCGCATTATTAATCCGTCGTAATAAATCAGAATTATACCCGTCTCCGCTGAGGAGAGACACGAAGAAGAGGGAAAAAGAAAAGAGGGATAGGAAACGTAAGATCGTCTCTTCTGATAGCCTCGTTAGTTGCCTCTCTCAAGGCTGCTCAAGGAGGCCCACATTCGCCGCACCCTTCGTTACAGAAACGATACCCGCGCTCTCGAATAAATGTCGGTACGCATCCATAGAGCTTTATTTTACATCGAGTGCGCGTTAATGATGCACTTCGATATATGTGACTCGTTTTGGGAACAGGACGTGCGTATATTATATATAATATACGTTATAATATACATTCTAAGTTAAAAACACTTTGTTAGATAAGAATTGAACGATGTTATCTAAGCGGAATATCTTGACGTTGAATGTATGTATAGACAAAATGACTCACGTGCAACTGATACGGCAATTTCCGTTTTGTCAGAGATAAAAAAAATGATGGCTTTTTTTTAGTCTAACACTAAAGACAACATTTTAAAGACATCAAACACTAATTAATGCGGAAGAGAAATTCTAAAATTTTTGTCAAAAATCTGATTGAATTTCAATTAGATTCGAGAAAAATTTCTATACAGATCGAAATAATAAATATAATAATAATAATAATAAGAAGAAGAAGAAGAAGAAGAAGAAGAAAAAGAAGAATAAGAATAATAATAACAATAACAATAATAATATAATAATAATATAATAATAATAATAATAACAACAAATAATAATAATAATAGTGTATTTAATTTAATACACAGAGTGTTTAATTAACAAAGTAACACGCGTATAAATATTTTTACAAATTTACATGTAATTTCTGAATTAATATGAGCAGTAAATAAATATAGATAGTATAGAGAAATTCATGTTTGTAAGTAGATTCACATTCACACGCTGAGAGCGAAATCGAGCAAAATAGAATTTTTTTCAAGGTTACGCAAGTAATTTTAGTTCAGTACATGCACCGGGCGTTTTCACAACAGTGCAGAACAATAACATTGACTGTTATTACACGGGCGCTCAAAATATATTTAACGAGTTTCAGCTGTTGCAGCAACAGAGTAACAGATTTTGTCGGAGCAGACGAGAAGAAGCAAAAGTTTGAGCGGAAATAATTGTCCGAGATTTTCGCAGCATTAAAGAAAAATTAATAGAATATTTCTTATGTAAGATAGGTCGCTCGTATAATGATCGGACTGTCTTATCGCGAACAATTTGTTTTGACACGATGTCAATTTTTAACTCTGTTTTCATTTATCTACTTACCTACAATTGATTATTTAATTAATAAGAAAAATTCTATTAAAAAATGTCCAATCTATTAAGCTCTGTAAAAACAGATCGCGTCCGTAGAATCGCACAACGCGACTTTGCGATATATCTTGCAGACAATTAGCGCGTGTATATAGCGTGTATATTCGGAAGAGCGCTAATTGCGTAGAAATTGCACGCAAGTGCAATGCAAAAAGAGTAGATAACACACTTTGTAGAAAAATAACTTCTTTTTGTCTTACTTTTTATTTTATTCTAAACACATATAAATGTAACTCAATTAGAAATTGTTTGTCGTGAATATATATTTGTAATAAATTATGCAGATCTCACTTGCAATTAGACTCGCTTTTGTAATAAAGTTATCAATACACTTTGTTGTTTACCTTCTTGTGTTGCCAACACACGTGTCTCTTTTATATTCCTTCACGTATTTATTGATCGTCTGTCTTACTTTTTTATATGTAAAAAAAATTTATGCGAAACTACCGTTTAAACTTGATATGACGCGGTGCTGCGCGATATAAGATGTTAAAAGTTAACGACACTTAAATATCGATTGATCGCACATGACAATGCCATTGTCGCACGTTTGCTGAACTCGCTAACGAGAAGTGATTTTATTACAAACTTTAACTGATTTATATACGATATATGATATATTATTCACTTCTATTATGTCAAAACAAGAAGAATAAGGAAGAGAGGAGGGAGAGGAGCACAATAGAGGATAAAGAACTAATTGTCAATGAGAGAATTAAAATTACAGAGTTTGCCCAGTTATGTGGGCATCGGAATATATTTATTAGCCCTCGTTTGTCGCGTCTTTCAACACACTCGGGTGATTATTCCTATATCCAAGCCTATGGAATTAAAAAACATTAGGGTGTGTCGCACATGTCCCATTCGAGTTCACACTCTAACGTTTTCTTTCTCCAGAGTAACGCGCTGAATTTCCAATACGAGAACACTTACTCGGCCTCTTGACTTCCGTTTCTCACTCTCTCATCGGAATTCTCTTGGCAGAATTCACGGGCGTTCGACCAATCGAGCCGCTGCGCCGATCGAGAGCGACGGACATCAAAGAGTATCCCGGAAGCGCAATTCTACCACTTACATGTCCGTGCCAGTAAAAGAGAAGATTGACTGATGCGAAGAGAAGAAGGAGCCAAACAGTCGGCGCGCGGCGCGACTCGGATGCGAAATCAGGCATGTTGCAGTGCGACGCGGGCGTTGCGTCTCTCTTGCCTGCGTAAACGATTCGTGTCACGTAATTCGCAAAAGATTTAAGAATCCGTCAAAGGAAAGCTAGAGAGACCCGTCCGGCGTGAGACGCGCGCGTTGTCGCTTGATCGTCTGGCTCCCGTAAACCGAGCACGGCTTCAATTAAGCACTTTCCATATTCTCTCTATATATAGCGCTCTCATTTTATTGAGTTTCCGTGATCGCACATAATTACGGAGAGCTACGAGAACGCGATGCTCTTCCTCAGCGACGACGCTCTTATTACGACGATATTTATTTCGGCATCGTTAAGTTTGATTACGTGGTTTTGGAATAACATCGGCCGTCAATTAAACAGTCTTGTGCACAAATAACAAAAAACGCTTATAAATATATATATTAACACATAGCAAATAACTAATATACACGCAATTAATGCGTAATAATAATATGCGTCGCAATAATAATGACAATTCGGAGATTTCTCCTTTTTGTATTTGCTTTTTTGCGCTTTCATTTCGCGTACTTGCGCTCACAGAACTCGAGTTTAGTCCGTGATACGGTTATCGTTACGACCGGCCGTTACTCGGCACGGCTTATACTCCGCGACTCTTTCTCCTAACTTCGCGAACGCTGCTGCACGCCTAATGACGCGTATCTTGGCTAGCGGCGCTATTCCAAGACGTTGCCTCATTTTTACGATTATTGGAATAGTCGCGCCCTCCGTCGTAAAAGTATAAAATAGAGAGGAAACTGCCGGCCTTCTTGAGGTCTGTTGGCGATGTTAAGACGCGATCACACACATTTTTCGAGCGCGCTCTTTTTTCTACGGTGAATTGTTGTTACCACTGTGTAAAACTTCATCTGCAGAATCAAGCCGCGAACGAGCAATTCGACACTAGCAATTAAATTTTTATAATTACTTTTTATAATTACATACATAATATTTTTATACATGTAAAGTATATTTGTTATGTCGCTATTTGTTGCAATTTCAGTTGCGTGAAAAATAATAGAAATCTTGCCTGTGGTACGTGTAAAATGTTTCTACTATGATAATAAATTGCATTTGTCCAAACTGCATTGTTTTATTTTCAGAGAGAGAGAGAGAGAGAAAGAGATTGTAAATTATAACGTAGTTTACATATAGTTGTCTATTGCATAACAGTAATATTTAACAACTCGTTCTTTCAATGATTTCTGATGTGTTATACCTATATAATATATATTACACAGATAGATAAATCATTTATCAAATATTGAAACAATCATTTTTCTGTCCTAATAATCAGAGCATTTTCCTTGCGCGAGTATTGACCTAATTAAAAGACGTAAATCTTCACTTTTATAACCAAATATAAACCACTTTGAGAATTATTCCGAAGTGAGTAAATAGATGAGAATTCACGCGATTACAAGCTTTCATTTATGCCCGTCGCGAGAGATATACACAAATCAACGGCGACAATGAGTTCTTTCCT
Organism: Pseudomyrmex cubaensis; assembly: GCA_014825685.1. NCBI lineage: Eukaryota > Metazoa > Arthropoda > Insecta > Hymenoptera > Formicidae > Pseudomyrmex > Pseudomyrmex cubaensis. Next base: position 24,298 of record QVOA01008274.1, on the reverse strand, counting down.
AATATTTGTGCCGAATAAGCCTTTGTTGTTGGGATAGTCAACCGGCGCACGCGCGAGAGAGGATACATGTCTGCAGATAGAACTCGGATATAAAGAAAAATCGCTAACCAGCTTCTCGCGGACGACATCCTCGGGACGGGAATTGCAACGTGCTCGGATTTTTAATATCGCGGTGAAAATTGTACCCGAAGACCTTCTCTCTCTTTTCCCTCTTCTGTCTCGATGAGAAAACGTGAGACTATCTCTTGCGCGCGCGTGAGATCGAGGCAGGGAATGATTATTTTCTGATTCGGTAGAATTCCGTGCGCAGACGTGCGCGCGATCTGATGTACGCGTGCGTTTGCCGACGGCGCCGGCGAGACTGTCGCACATACAATATAATGCCGCGCGCAGCGTTTGGCTGAAAAGCTCTCACCGACCACGACAACGAGAACGAGGATAACGGGTACAACGGAGACGTGGCCCGTAAGTCGCGACGTGCAAGTTTATCGATCCGCGCGCGTTACACACACACACACACACACATATGTACATATCATGTATGCCATGGTATATGTGTCTACACAACCAACTCGTTTCTGAATGGCGCGACTTTATGACGATTTTCATATGTGAGGCAAAAAATGAGGCAGCAAACAAGAAGCACAACGTCCTTTTACAACGTAATTCCTCCTAGAATTGACAGGCGTTTTGCGAGCAACCTCATCATCAGCAATATACAACAATTTTAATGTCGATAAGATTTATATTGTCCGATAAGAGGCCGAAGTGCGGCATACATGATAAGATATTTGCGGTTTTTCTTGCCGGGAAAACCGCGCTCTTGTTAACTTAAACGATAGTTTCATGTATTTCCCTGTTCTATTTTTTCATCACTTTTGTTGTTACAACACCGAGAACTTTATTGTTACTTTGGACGAGGCACGCAGCAGTTTACATTTTTAAGTGAAAATGTTAAAACAGACTTTGCGACACGCGTGTGAACAAAATCTTTTTTTTTTCTTCAACGTGAGTTTTGCGCGTTTATTTCATGTAATTTCTCAATCAACGCCAAGTTTCGCAATCAACCGGAAAAAATGTGAAAACGTGCTGCGTGTTTGTGACGCGTTATGTAACGCTGTTTCTCTCTTTATCTGAACTTGTCGCGTAATCTTGCGCACATTTTGCTTTGCTCGACTCTCTAAGATTTTGATTTTTTTCAAAACATTGTGATATATTAGTTGCGCGTAAGAATGGAGAGATTATTCTATACTGAACATCGATTTCCAATGGGCGATGAAACTTTCGCGAAATTGTTCCACAGTTTATGTAAACAAACGATGATTCAAAGCTTACGCTTTCGAATGAGCGAACAACGATTCTGTGCAACAACATATAACGATTCTTGAATCGAACATAGTCACATCGACAAATAAGCGATGTTTATCATACTTTTTTTTAATCCTGAAGTGAATAGAGAGAAACATTTATCGCGCGAAATGCTGACGAATAATTCTCCGAGTAATTTCGCTTTTTCCTGGTACCGATTCAAATTTATTTCCGATTTAAACAATGTTAGCTTGCCCCGCGTTGAAGTTTTTATTAGCGACATCAACGTTTTTCTGTGAATTGCACGCGCAGCTCGTTCTCGTTCGCGAAACACAACACGCTGCGGAAAGAGCGCTTTGTTTTCCGAAAAAAATCATAGAAGTTTCGTGCCTCGCGTGCGAGCAGATACACTTTGTCGAGATGCACAAAATCGTGTGTGCGACCGCTCTTTGTTGTCTTTATCTTTCTCTCTCTCTCTCTCTCTCTCTGCCCCTTCTCTTCTCTCTTTTTCTTTCTTTTTTTATTTTCTATTTTTTTTACTATCTGTTCATTCACGAGACTGCATCGAAATCGATCTCATCTAATTGTAATTAATGGCGTCGCGACACAATGTCAGATAAAAATTCAGGTTTTTTGCAACTGATCATCTAGTTCATAGAAAACTTGTATTGTAGTTGTCGTGAAAACTTGTATCTTTGTATGATTAGATTTGTCATCGCTGTGCTCTCTCTCTCTCTCTCTCTCTCTCTCTCTCTCTCTCTCACTCACTCACTCACTCACTCACTCACCCACTCACTCACTCACTCACTCACTCGCTCACTCACTCACTCACTCACTCGCTCACTCACTCACTCACTCACTCACTCACTCGCTCGCTCGCTCGCTCACTCACTCACTCACTCACTCACTCGCTCACTCGCTCACTCACTCACTCACTCACTCGCTCACTCGCTCGCTCACTCACTCGCTCACTTACTCACTTACTCACTTGCTCACTCATTCATTCATTCACTCACTTACTCACTCATTCACTCTCGTTTATTTTGGTTTTCTTCATCCTGTGAGAAGGAGATGATAGAGGACATTTTCTCAGCATCATGTTCGACATAGGAAAATAGTGTGTGCGAAATACGAACGACTCCTCTGTCGTTTATTAAAATTCTTCAGAGAACATTGCGCGGCGCATTATCCATGTTCAGTACAGAAAAATCTTCGCTTAATCGCCCTGTCCGAGAAAACGGCACTTAATAGCATTATCCCCCTCGGGCGATTTCTATCGACGAATCGCGTGACTCGCCATAAGCGAATTCTGCAATTTTCCGCGGGATTGGGTTAAGTAGGTCGGCATGAAGATTTTGCTTTCTGTTTCCGTCATTTTCTTTCTCTCTTTCTCTTCTCTCTCCCTCAGCGGAACGATCTGCGATCGACAGATTAACGTACTAGTTGCTTCTCGTCAACCGCGCGACACGTAAACCGCACACCTCATGCAAACTTTGTAATGGCATTTGTTACCGAGAGGGAGAAAATTCGTAGGTAGTTTAATACAACCTTAGAAGAATTGACAATTATCGGTAATTGTCTCTCTCTCCTCTCTCTCTCTCTCTCTCTCTCTCTCTCTCTCTCTCTCTCTCTCTCTCTCTCTCTCTTATCACTGATAGTATCGTAATTTTTGTCGGAATTGTCACCAATGTGACATCTGATTTTAATTTCGAACTTTTAATTTAATATCGCGCAAATAGTCAAAAAACTACAAAGAAAAAGGAAATGAAAACTAATAAACTAAATTCGGGTAGGTGGACTGCGAATTCATTAAAATACACAATAAAGGAACATTATCGACGTCACGATAGACCACCTGCTGTACAAACGCATCCCTACAAGTAAGAGAAACTCGAATTCGGACAGAACCGACCGACGAGCTTTTCAGACTTGACGTTATTCGTAGGGTGGCATATTGTCCATGAGAGTGAGACTGGTGAGTTTCGGCGATGTAGTTTGGGATGTGGGCTTTGACTTCGGGTAACTCGCACTATAATCTACAACTCGCTCTCTAACACAATGGTCGGTTGAGTCTCGAAGGGAATTGCGTCTACGGTCTCGTACCTGTGGCAATAGTCCCCTCGAGTGGTTTCGCGAGTAAATTATTCGCAACGCAAGCGATCTTCTGGCTTTACCCGGATAAAATAACATTTAAATTGTTCAACTGTCGAGTTTTTTCTCTCCTGGAGAATATTTTGTCAGACGCGGACGTGGGCGAGATTATTCTTACGAAAATTTTCATGCACTTTTTGCGCGCCGCATAAGCAAGGTTGATTACAATGTTTAATTAACGGAATACTTCGGTTTGTCGAGCGACTCATAAAAGCATCATGAATATTTAATCCATCGCGTATCTGGTAATCAAGAAAGTTCGACTAGTTAGGCCGAGTACACAATCGTGGTGTACGTGACAACGTCGAAAAGTAGAATGTTCTCGTTGGTAAGTCTCTTTCTAATTTATTGAAACTTCAACGTTTCTTTGAGACTCCAAAAAAGCTGATTAATTACACGACATGAAACACATATACTCCGTGATGATACACTGATCGCGCGAATTCTAGAAATATAATTATTAGAAATATATTATCGTCTATTTGATAAATTCAAAAATATCGTTTTGTCTTACGGTATTTTATTATTGTGGCAACTATAAATCGTTAATCCGATCGAACCAATTAACAGAGAATAGGCCACATATATTAGAAACTAACCGTGTTTATATTTTGCTACTTGAAAATTTATCGCGATTGAAAATTTATCGCATTCATTCAAAGTAGATGCAGAAATATCGAAACTCGCGCGTGGTTTGTACATACGTGAACAAAATTACTGCCAAAGGGCACGCACAGAATACGTTTTCAGGATCACCGACGTATCGGAAGTAGATAACGTCGACGAGATTTATTTTCATCACTATCGATGCGAAATATCCGCAGGCGATGTACAGTTAGCGAAGTGAAACCACGCGGCCACCCTTCTCTCCGAGTTAAAATCCTCTCGTTTTGTTCCACGCGATGTTCCAAAGCGTTTAATCGTTAAAACTAAAGTAATTCACTGCCAATCCAGCAAATCTGGTGATTTAATGACGTCAATTTCATATCGGCGACAGTTTATACCGACCCCAATTTTATCGTGTTACTCTGTTACTTTGATATACGCAAGTGGGATTTTACTGTCGGTATAAACCCGATTTATGCGTGGCTTCCGGTCCGACGACGTGAATTTCGCTCGTCCAATCGATAAACCAGTCTACGCAATTGCATGCAACGGGTTCCGCCATTCTTTACCATCACCGTGCAAACGAAATTATACTCCCCTGCTTCTCTTTCGCTCTTTTGCTCCATTTGTATTGCGATAGGGCAATTCGTTTCCGCACTTAATTTGCCGTATTGGATAGAGAGAAAAAGAGAGAGAATGGAAAAAAGATTGACAGTTTAGTTGTTCATACAAAAGAATTGCAATTCTAAACAAAAACAAATGCGATTTTCTAGTTACATATAATATCAGTTAGGTTAAGTAAAATATATCAATATATCAATGTTCGAACTGTATATAAATATCAACAGTAAAATTCATCATATTGATATATTTGCAAGATTTTACTTGAATTTGTGAAGAAATCAATCAATTATTAATATATATTTCTCATTGTTGGAACTAAAAAACCGGATGACGTAATTGACGTATAATTTCAATGTTTTAAATAATATAATTTAAGTATTTTTTTCCAGAAAATTACGCTATCCACACGACTTGTGGATATCGACATAAAAACAAAATGTTGGTAGATCATCTCGGGCGCGTCTACTAAATATAAAAGCGATGAAAATAAGACGATCTTCTGCGTGCGCGCAAATTTCGGACCATCTTACAACTGCTGCTGATTATCGATTTACTTGACTTAGAATCCGTTATGACGATAATTGAATATTGTTTAATTTTTATTTAATTTTCTACTCGCTGTGCTAGATCGACAAATTCGAGTGGGTTAATCTATACGACCGTGAACCATTTTGCGGAACGATTGTTTATCGCAAATATTTAATAAAAGAAGAGAATTCTCTGCTTTTGCCGATGGAAATCGATAGATCCGCTCCTCTCTGACGTAGTTCGTAAACATTATCGCACAATGGTGGTTCTATTACAATTGATGGTTCCTTCGGATTGCTTAATTGAATTATGGAACTCTAGTTTCTACGTACTCGGCACATATGCATTCGACTCGGTGAGCACTGTTCCGCATCTTCGATTAAATTGATGCTAAATCTGTAATCTGCGCGATTACAGATTTAGTTAATACGATCGAGTTGAGAACGTATACATATATGCATATATATTAACAAAAAACAAAAGGTATGAAGAAAGAAATTTGAATATTAGAATAGACTATAGTGCAGGGAGGAGAAGAGAGCTTATGTATAAATATTATTTACTATAAAATGTTATATGTATCTATGATGTATATAATCATTCATCGTAATGCTATTACCATAAATCAATGAATAATTTTGTAACGAAGGCTCTCAATATCTGAGCAATAAGATATAGGGAAGCATATGGTGTGCGGGGAATAAGAGGAAATGAAAGGTTGAGAGAAGCTGGGCGGCGCGCATGTTGGATTAATTAAGTACGGCTCACTTTAGAGCGAACAGAAACCAGCGCGCGCGCTCTCTCAACGAGGAACCGACGCACCATCCAACTCGGCTATGTCGTAAATTTGCTAACCGAGATCAGAAGATTCGTGCACATCCAGAACGGGCGAGCGCGCAGGAAGAGAGAGAACGACGTTGGCGGGCGGCAGTAGCTGATTGGTTTCTCAAGTGCTTGCAAAACATTCAACATTGAAAGGCTTCTCCTGGTCGTACGCTTTCCGTCGCCATGGCAATTTCGCTTCAGTTTTAAATGCAGATATTTTCACCATCGTGGTCTCCACGCCATACATCAAACAATACGTGTTTAACGTCGAAAGTTCAATTTATTTTCAATTTATTGTTCGCGTCGGTGATAAATAAATATCCTCTTGAAATAATTAATGCAAAATCATAAGCAAACCAGATGTGTACTTGTACATACAGTTTTTACATGTTTTCAGATCTAAAAAACGTATGTAGACGCTTGAATCTTTTTGAAAACTTCTATTTTACAATATTGACATAGAGAAGAGAGGTAGATGAGAGGTGGAAAGTGAGAGAGGAAAAAAAAGAGAGGATATTGCGTGAAATTCAAAATGGCAGCTTTCGACAGAGATTCTGATCGAACGCGCAGTGCTAATAAATACAACAAAATTTCTGCGTGTGTACGAACTAGTGTTAACGAATAGGTTCCCGTGCTAAATGAAAGGATGCGTGCAACACCGACGCGGCGACCCCATGTAAAATTTGGACGTTTGACGTTCCCCTTCGCACACCTTGCATTACCTCCTGGAATGATTTGACTGCGTCGACCTCGCTTTGAAGTCTTTCGTCCGCAAATTTTTCGCTTGACGGCGTCGTTTGATCAAGAGTTGTTGCATTGCGTCGCATCGGAACGCATCATGCACCATTTTTTTCTGTGCAGCATGAGAAACAGATCGGGATCGACGCAACAGAATCGGCAATTTGATCGTCGTTGCTTCAATTAAAGTGCATACAACCGCGCCGTGGTCGACACTCCTTTGGCATTTCGCTGTAATTGGCAGAGAACGAGAACTTCAGGTGTCTCCGACTGATTCTCCGGTAATTGAGAAACAGCGACTTCGTCACACGATCGGTGAAAGAGACGATAAATTCACGAGGGCGACACGAAACAGTAACAACACGCGCGATGACATAATCATTTTACGTTATATTCATGCATCGCGCTTCTTTTTCCAACAAAGAAATATCGAGAAATTTTATATAAATTCTCGAGTTACACAACGAGCGAGCATGGCGTGTAAAGGTGAAAGAAAGAAAGAGTGAAATTGAAAAAATATAAAAGCACGCTCGAAAGCGTCGTAAATACAAACTCAGCAAGACTATATTCTCTTTTTTTATTTTCCTGTTTGCTCTCACGATTTGAGCTGTTCTGTTAATATTTTGTTGCAAACAACTATCTCGACTATACATTAGAATCGAAACGATTGCCGTCTAGATTAACATCTTCATTTTGCGCAAAAACAAACTATATATTTTTCTCCCCTGTTGTAAAATCAACGCAGAATTTTTCCTATTGAGTTATCTTTTATATATCTTTAGTAAACTTTCACAAAGTACTTTTATAATTATTCTTTAATATATGGATTTACATTATAATATATGGATTACATATTGACGGTAAATATCAACTATTGGACAGAGTCCTCTAAAGCTGGGCTTTAACGAGCGTGCTCGTTCTGTCGTGGTTAAGCGAGTGCGACGTAGTCGACGGTGCAGCACTTAGCGGATTTACATCGTGGCCGGCTTTCTCGTCGGCCTTGCCATCGATTTACTCTCGTGATCTTGTGAGGTGAGCTTTGGATTAATATAGAGGTGCGCAACTTAGATAATCAAATTGATCATATTTATAGCTTAAGTAATTAATTAAATTTTCCATCTCGTCTTTATGTTACATAGCAGTTTTTAAAACGGATCTCATTAATTTTTTTAGAAATCTCTAAACTCGAGATGTAATTAAACCAAAAAGATATATTAAATCTGAGAAATATATGTTATTGTTTTTATTTAATTAATATATAATATAAGTAAAAAGTGAAAAACTGGATATATATTTATATTTTACTTTTATAATATTCTTTCAGAGTATCTTCTTTTTCTCTTTATTTCTCATTTCTATTCTATGTGTGTGTGTACAAATATATGTACTATTAATGTCGAAAACAATCTCATTGCGCACCGCTGCGGAAGAGAATACGAGCTAGGAATACGAGCAGCTAAATCCACCAGAGCATTATCTGCCTAAACGACCGATTGAATGACAGCATCCGGCAAGGAACGGATCTTGTTGCTCACAGCATAACTCGAGGGTGTCACGTCTTACCATAGATCGAGTTGACGTGGCCGATTATTTTTGAGAGAAAAAATGTTCGAACCAAAATATCGTAGTTGATCAAATTTCAGCAGACTGTTTCGAAGAACGTTTAATGCAATTTAATTTTTATTTTTTCGATTTTTTCTCCGAGAATAAATATCTTTGTAAATGCGAGCAGATATGACGCGCTGCTTTGCTTTTTGACGACGTTTACACACACAGACACACACGTATGTTGAAGTTATAGCTCGTTGTGTGTGAAAAAAGTTTTTATATACTTTACGTAGACATTACGTATAATAATTTTATCATAAGGAACTCTCGATCTCTATCTTTTTATGTAGCAGCTCTACCTGTAGAAATTGTGTAGCGACCCTGATACGCGCGTGGAGATAAAAAACTTGCCTAAACTTAAATTGAAGGCGACCTTCGCTTCATAAACAACTATTAAAGGTGTTCAATTCGATCAATTCTCTCTTATATCTCTGCTTGAAAATTTCGAGATCTCTGGGTAAAAGGCTATATTTCTAATGTTATTAATGGAATAGCTCATGTTAATGCCAACTTTTTCTCGATGAGTTTATACTATTACTATTTCCTTTTAGTATGTACATAATGAATAATACAATATATAAGTAGTTTTTGCTCAATTATTACGTTCTGTAGTATTTTCTATCGCTGTAATGAGTAACAGTATAAAAGCAAATATCTCAAAATCGCTTTGGACAACCGGATGCCGCGGCACGCTTTTAAAGAGAGAGCTCTATTCCGACCGTTCACCCCGACTCGCTCTCGACCGCAATTTCGTCGTGTGGCGACGTAACGACGCCCTTCTCGTATTCTCCACGATGACGTCCACTCGCAACGACGTCGTCTCCGACATTTTTTTTCTTCTTATAAGAGACGTTGGGCAAATTATCGTGCGTATGCATACATTGCATTTCGGTATGATCGCGCGCATATACATATTCAACCTATCTGATTGAGTCGAGAGAGCATACAGTTTGTAAACACGTCGTAAAAGGCCGTAATCACAACTGCTATTCCACGATGCACCGGTTAGGATGTTAATCGATTCGTTCGATAGTAATTGCAGATACGATTGGCGCGTTCACGAGGTCTGTATTATTCATGAGGGATTGGAATAATCAAATGGATACGCGGCGCGTTACTTGTGGCTCGGTGAGGATTTTCAAGCTGTGTCGCGCAATTCGTTCTCCACAATGGCGGCGTTTGCCAAATGCGCCTCTTCGACGTCAACGACGAGGAAAACTCAAGGAGCAAGATAGACAATAATGCATGCTACGAGTATGGTGTTTGGTGTTTCATCCATTTCCAAAATAGCGGAAAAAATTGAGTCTACTTGCGCGAAATGATATCGAATATAAGACAGATTTTGAATATTGTCGAAAGGTTGAGCCTTCTGCCTGGAATTTGTAATTTATTGTCTTCTATTTATAAGCTACGTTTATGCAATTAAATTTTATCTTTTGTCATCAATTGCTAGAAAATTTATTAATAATAAATTTAATACGATTACTATATTTTAATTTTATATTTCAACAAATATATTATTATCTATATATATTATTGTGCTTCGAGATAATGCCGCAACAAATAACGAAGACAGACGCGTTCGCAACGCGCATCAACATTTATTTTTTTTTGGGTGTTGACCGCTTTTATTTATACATGTAGTTAAAATAAATAAAAACTGAAGAATTCACGCGGGATCGACAGGCGGGAAATCATATTACGTAGTAATTCGCCGAGTAAATAAAATTCTAAAGACCGCTTCAGAAAGCATCTCTTTTTGCGGCCACGTTTCTCAATACTAAGACCGACGATGCTTACTTAGAATTCTCTGTACGATACTTTCTCTGTTTCGTCGAATGGTCAAAATATATTGCGGTTCGATTTTTTTTTTTTTCATCTTGTTGCGAGCACAAAGTTGCAGAGTATGCCGTCGCCCCTTTTATAAGACGCGGTAACTGCAACCAGTGTGCCGATCTCAAACAACATTGCACGAGACGACATTCCAATTGTTTCGATTCCGTTGACATTATACGAATACTTGTATCGAGTACACATACTCTATATCGCGTTTTATACGGCGCTCGAATTCCTTCAACACTTTTTGTTGGAGCTTCTTCTCACAGTACATTGAGATATAACAACTTTGTTTTTACGTCTCTTATCTTTTCACGCTTTTTTTTCTTTTTTGAGCTCATAATTATTTTACAGCTTTTACATCTATATTTACGATACTGCTTTTTTGTTTTATCTTTAACTTGGAATTATTAATAATGAAATACGCAAAAGTAGAGCTCAACATCTGGTTAAACGAGAAGAGTCTGCTTCAAAAATCTCTATTGAAAATCGATGCGTAGATTTATGTTCGTGAAGAGCTTTATTCGCTTCCGAATACACAGTCGGTTTCGGACATGAATGGTCGAGAGTTCATTCGCTCGTTGATGACTGTTCCCATTACAGCGGCTGCTGCATTCGTTTGCTCGTGTCCGTGTTCGCTGTAGTATAAATGCACCTTTGGCTGCTGGAATACTTGATGCGCGTACATCTATAATTTCACGCTCGCGCGTCACCGATTCGTTTCATTTCCCATTCGAGCTACCACTCGTACGTGGTGGAAGAATATTCATCACACTCGACGCCAATGGCGCGTCAGGAACTCATCATCGAGTCCTGCCAGCACGGACTCGGATTATTCACACTGTCCATCGGCTTAATGATAATTCTCTATCTACTCTCATGCGTGGATATGTTACAATATTTGCCTCTCTCCTCTTCTTGCGAAACCGCACAGTCGTATTTTATGCATGCGCAATACGACGACTATAATCACGGGATGACCCACAATCAACGGATGATATTTCGGAAATGTGACTTATTTGATCAATGCTCGCGCTATTTGACGATGAATCGAGAACTCTATTGTATTGTAGATTTTGCGCGCTGTGCAAAATGCAAAAGAGAATAATAAATATATGTATACAATATTTCATACATTGGTTCAGTTGCTTTTATTGTTTATGCAGTATAAAATTGATTTTTTTATTATATTACAGCAAAATATACAAAAAAATTCTTATTCTCGAACACGAAAGTTTCGAGCTCGCGTAACTCTTCATGTTCGCATCATAAAAAAAAAAACGAGTAAAAAATAAGATACGAATTCCAGCGCTTCGTGCACTTTAAGCCGCTCTCCTCCACCCGGTGTAAGAAGCGACACGACTAGCGCGTGACCCAAGCGATTTCGTGCTACGCTACCATGCTATTTTTCACCTTTTTCCTTCTCCCAAAACCGACCGAAGGTAGCAAGCGGCGCGTATGTGTTGTACTATATATCTCGACGACTTCGAACCTACCACGGTTAACGTGCACGGCATCGAAACAATCCACAAACGGCGAAACACGCAGGGATGTGCAACGCGCCGATAAGAAAGTCTGCTCGTATATCAAAGTACGACAACTTCATGCTTTTTTGACGGCCGTAAGTCAAGTTATTATCTCTCTTATTACCATCTTTTTTTAGACGAGACAGTACATATATATATATATATATATATATATATGTATAAATAGCCTGCTCGTACAGATAATAAGCGTATCTCTCTTTTTCTCTTTCTTTCTCTCCTTCATTCTCTCGTGCAAAGAGGTAGCTTCATAAATTGCAATGCTCGTATAATATATTTAAAGTTTCTTTCTCTGAAATTTCGCTCGAAGCTTGAGAATTTTGCTTCATTATCGTTTTGTGTGTACTGTCAATGGCAGATAATGCCTTATATCAGTTCTATATATAAACTGCCGTTTAATTATCAACATAAAATATTTAGATAACATGCGTAAAAATACATTGCATTTTATAATGGATATATACATACAAACAAACAATATATACTCTATAAAAGATAAAGTCTAAAACTGAGATGTGTGATACTAAAATTTCCTTGTTAATAACTTAATAATATATACAGCCACTTTATCAATTTTATATTCTTTTCACGGATACGGAGATTCAATCTTCTTGATATTCAACTAAACTATCGCGAAGCAGATGTGTGCCAAGCGGAGAGCACGGTCGAAAGTTTATCTGCAAAAACGGTCACAGAAAATATTGGCGACGTGACACGTCAATTGTTTTGATTTCCACGTGGCGTACTCGTAGTTTTACCATATAGTCAGTCTCTCTCAGCTGCGTCGTCGTATATTCAGCTGATGCTGCGCGCGCCTCATTCCGAGCCAGCAGACCGCGATGTTGCCTACGTCGCGTCCCGCCAATTATTCAAATTCTTAAGATTTCCGCTTCGCCGGCGGAAGACGGCAAATATTGACGAAAAATATCAGACCTTTCTTTATCGACTGCTGTCGTATATAGTAACAGAATGGCAGACGTCGTCGTCGTCTGGTCCTGCTTCCACTGAGGAAATCGGCACGTCGCGTCACGCATATCTCCCAATTCCCACATACAAAAGCGAATTTTCGAGTTCAAAGAAAGAAGAGAGATTATCTCTCTTGTAGTGAGGGGGAGCGCTCGCATGTATTCAAAATTTCAGGTCATGCCTCAGACTGCCTGCCGATTTCCTTATTATCGAGGGACTCGCGACACGTGTGGCGTAACGCAGCGTGTGGTGCAGTGCAGCGCGACCGCAACCGCCGCGTATGCACATGAACACGAAACGAGACAAGGGGGATAAACTCGTGGGAACGTAGTCGCATGCGGCTCGATCCGCTTCGCAATGCACGTATATCGGATACACGCCGTCCATGATGGTGTGGCGCGTCGCTATGGCCGTTTTGCATTCGGTCGGCCGGCGCGGGTTTAATAGCCGCCCCAACTTTATTCTCATGAGGCTCTTGGGCGCGTTTCCTCGCACGCGATATCTCTCCCGCGCGTTATATCTTCCGACCACCGGAGGTAAAAGCGCTTCCGATGACTTTTAACGAGGGATCTATATGATCTCGACGCGGCGCCGAGGTCAGGATATAAATTGACGGTTTATGACGGTTTTTCAAGAGTTTGTATACTGCTTCTCGCATGATTGGTAAACGTTCACTAACAATAATAAAAAAATAGAAGCAAGTTATGTGTATATATACATATATAACACGTGCGCGCGCGCGCGCGTGTGTGTGTGTGTGTGTGTTAATAATATAATTTCAAGCACAATGTAACATTTTATAAATTTCAATTTATCTAAAGATGATTCACGTGAAAAGATTGTCATGTTGAAACGCGTGTTTGATGAACCGTTCTTTTGTGATTTTACTTCGTATTTTTTTTTTTTTTTTTTTTTTGTTACTATTGTATTTATTTTTGTAGTGTTTATTCTTTTATATTGTATCGCACATTGTTTCTTTAACAATTAACATCACTCCGAGTCCTTGTGTTTTACTTATGGCCGCGTGCAACAGCTGGTACGTAGACATTTGGCGGGACACGTTGCGGTCCAATGTAACAATCAACCGGGATCGTAAATCACGCTCGCATGATTTGAAATTACCAATATACATGGCAGACAAATCGATTAGGTATACGTGCGAGTGTAAATGGGACCTTAGTCCGCATCGTAGATTCAAACAGTCGCGGCGATCGATAGGAAACCGTAATACTACTGCAAGAAACAAATCGAGATTTTAAATTACTACACGTGTCGAAAAATAAGATGTGTATAGCTAGTTGTGCAAGAAGCTTTTTTAATTTTTGAAAGAAAAAAATAAGCTCAATTTATCGGTGAACGAAAATTGAGAAAAAATAAGGAAGTCCCGCGAAATCATAGCCACAAATCACCAGTTACCGATATGAAAGGAACTCATAATAATTTGTGCAGAAAGAGAAAGAGAGAGAGAGAGAGAGAGAGAGAGACCCAACCAATAATGATTGCTTTCAGGACGTGCTACTCTATGAACGTGACAAAAATAGTCGCGGACATTTGAGATCATTGTACTGAAATTTTGAAAGAATAAAATCATTGCGAGTCAATCATAAGGAAATTTTATTTTAAATCAAATAAAACGTTTATATTAAAAAAATCAGATAGTTTTCTTTAAAGAACCGCTATTTCACAATCTCCGGAAAAAAGTAAAACAATTATATTATATTCTATTCTTTAGCAAGGAAAAATAGTTTAGCAGTGATAAAAGCATCGTGCACACGTGGTTCTTTTACGTGAGTTTCGATATTCTTAAACATTTATTTGCGTTCTCTTTCTTTCTTTCTTTTTTCAATTTACTTTTATTTTCCTAATAAACCACCGATAGTCTGTTAGCGATTCGCGAAAGCGACGCCACACATTAATACACAACACAAGCGTATATTTTCAGCAAAAATCGAGTTCTTCTTTTGTATCTCTCACTCTTCTTTCTTCCCTTCGTCTGTTACACGAGTGTTCAAGGTGCTTCTTAAATTTTCTCAAGCCAGTCTCGCTCAAAGTAAATTTGTTCTATGCTCTCGGTGTGCAAAGCAGATTCGTTCTTTATCCACGCGCTAGACACGAGATTGCTATCGAGCGTGGTAAAAAAAAACATCAAGGAGGATGAAAAGTGCGGACATTACAAAAATTTGTTTATAACGGCGCGTTTTAGTCGACATGGTAATTAGCCCTGGTAGGAGTAATAACTCCTACCAAGCACATCGTGCCGTTTGACTGGCGTAAGCGAAATATATTTCCTCGGCTTGTGCTTGACGATGCGCGCGCGAAGCTTTTTAAAGCCCGTCTCCTTTTTCTGTAATCCTAGAACAGTGCAGCGCTCGATATAGCGGCACTGACTTTCGGACCTTCATCGTCAGCTTGTCATCCGGCTCCCAAGACGCCTACGATATTAAATTTCACGTCTCTCGATGACGAAAACGAGCGAGCGAGTGAGTGAGTGAGTGAGAGAGAGAGAGAGAGAAAGGAAGAATAGAAATATCTATATCGAGAGAGTGAAGGAGAACATTGTGAGATCTTTTTTTACGCGGGACCGATACATTCGCTTCCAAGTGCTGTCCGTAAGCGAAAGGTAGGCGAGTAATGCTGCGGTGCTTTAAGACAGCTTAGAAGGGCACGACGAACACCTTACCGTACTCCCACGGCTTACAGCTTACTGCAAAGAGAAAGCTCAAATGTTATATCAACGGGATTTTGTTTTCACTGTCGTAACGCAGCGAGCGTAAATAAGAATTATCTTTTCTCTCTCTGTCTTTCTAGTCCACTGTAGAGAGACATAATTACATGGGAAATGTGCTGCAAGACCGCGTCGTTCCTAGTGCACGCACACTGTAGTCAGTAGGAAATGCAGAACTTTTCCTACAGATATACAGTAAACATCGAGACTTGTTGTGTACACTGGATGTTGATGCAGGTCCAAACGTGAAACCACCGCCGCTGCAAGTTGATTCGTACCGTATACGCGGCACTTGAGTGTTTACCGTAACCGAAGCGCGGTATCGCAAAGACTCCCTAATGACGAAAGTGCGGTGCGTGGGTTTGCTGTGGCGACGTGCAGAGAAACGTACGTGTATATACATGTAGGCGACAGTGGTTGAGGTTGTACTGCCAACCGAGCATGAATTTCAGCAGAATCGAGAAAGGCTTTCAAGCCGCTTGCGGAAACTCGCGCGCGAATTGTGCAAGGAAATTAAATTCGTCCTGCGATATTTCGGTATGTGCATATGTCGCGTCAAAACACATAGTTATTTATTTATCCGACGGGAATTGGATACAGTCTTCTGTTCCATAGTATTATATATCACTTTTTTGGACGTCAATTGTGCGTGATTAAACGCTGAAAGTATGCTCAACATTGCTTGGTGTCGACGGTTTCAACGCACATTTCTTTGATTGATAGCGTTAATTTCGGCAGTAAAGAAATATCTAATCAAGCTGCTTAAGTAATCGTTTCAATAAAATATATCTGCAACTATATCCAATTTGATGCAAATAAAAAAAAAACAATATTTATTCCAGGATTAATAGACTTGAACGTTTTAATGCTCAATCGATTCTGTCGTGATTAACATGCCCGGAAACGTCACAATACTGTCTGAACCGGCTAATTACACGTTCGAACAACGTGTCACGAGTCAGCCCATTGCATAAATTGTCTGTTCTAACTACAAGCAATTGCATGCGTCGCAATTTCCTTTTCCAGCTTTTATTTGATTTTTTTATGCTTATAACCTGCTTATACAAAATGTGCCAGTTTGCTATAGATGACGTTATCTAATTGTAACGTGCAAACATTCGTGCTGTAATATTTCTCTCTTTTCTCTCTCTCTTTCTCGCTCTCTCTCTCTCTCTTTCTCTTTACATATATATATATCTTTCTCACTGTCTGATTCAAGGTTTCTTTCATCGTGAAGATGATTGATTGCTGCGAAGATTCAATAAGGACCAAGTAAAAACTTTGATTTACGTACAAAGCGCTTTGATATATGAAATCTCG
This sequence comes from Pseudomyrmex cubaensis, assembly GCA_014825685.1. NCBI lineage: Eukaryota > Metazoa > Arthropoda > Insecta > Hymenoptera > Formicidae > Pseudomyrmex > Pseudomyrmex cubaensis. The sequence continues at coordinate 7,519 of QVOA01008274.1, read as the reverse complement.
GTAATAATTTTTGTGACAGTTTTATTTATGATTCTATAAAATGAATCTAAATAAAGTTTTGCATCACATATCATACTATAATCTCTTTCTTCGTGGAAAGTGAACACTTCTATATATGTTAAAATATTATTTCAATTTGTGATAATCATCGTATATCAAAGAGATAATAGCATGTAACTAATAATACACGCTATCAATCACTAATCTCGTCCGGAGATATATTAAAATAATAACTGTTGCTATTTTAACATGCAAAGATGTTTTTCGGGTTTACGCGGTTCAAACCCGAAAAACATCTTTGCATGTTAATACAACATACCGTGTTGCTATTTTATTTTCAATTATGCGAAAGTACGCTAGTTTCAAGAGAGAGAGAGAGAGAGAGAGAGAGAGAGAGAGAGAGAGAGAGGACCGGTTTCATTTATACCTGCTTACGCATCCATTTCGTACGGTCTGTTAATTACATAGTTTTCTTGAATATGTCCGAAAAAAAAGAAAAAAAGCAAATACAAAATACAGAAAAATATAGAAATTGCGACAGAAACTGCGATAAAGTGAAACAATGTTTTGACATGTTCTGTAAATTCAGTTAATTAGCACTTTTTCCGAGCGCGCACTTAAATCACATCAATTCCGACACGATAAATCAGCGAGCGCAAATAAACAGAGCGGGATTTCGATTTAGATGAGGAGCAAAAGAGAGAAAAAAAGGATTGTCTGTGACTATTACGACTGCCTGTATGTACTTGGAAAAATAACGTGAGACGATATTCTGTAGAAACAATTTCTTTCTAGACATGTAACGCTGAATCAGGATCAGACGTCTAGATAAAGTGCTGCGGTTCTCCGACTATTTTACATACTGGATCTGATATGCGCCAACTCGTGCGCGTTGATTAATGCGCGTGCACATTAATTGACGCATTATCTCATTCTAAACGAGGAGCGACTCGAAAAAGCTTTTAATGCGCTTCTCCCTCTATAGGATTCGTGCACTAATCGGCGAAGCCGCAGTGTACATCGAGCGAGCGGTTGTTCTGCTAATTACGATTTACGTTAAGCACATGTACATTAACAATATGATTTGTCTCGTATAATAGACGAATAAAAATTAAAAATTGATATACAAATATATATAATTTATTGAATGCTTGTACAAGCAGGTTCAATTTGTCATTCTAATTTTATCTCAGCAACGTATACGTACGATGATATGTACGTTGAGAGATTTGTTTTTCTCTCGTCAAAATAAATTGATTCAATTGACAGCATGCTTTATTTCAAACAATAAATTTCTCACCTTAGAGATAGGTTGCAAAAGCGTGCGCAGGATGTGCAGTGCGACGTGTCTTACGCTGCGAGAATATGTGGATTTACGAGTGATTGACATGCGTGCAGCAAACTCGCAGCTGTGTGATCTCTGTTTATGCTGTCTTACGCTACGGAATACGGAATGTGTATAAAGTATATATGCGTGTTTTTGGAATATATACACTGCAGGTTACATTATGCACGCTCTTCCGAAAACAAGAGAGCGATGATCTCTTCTCTAAGTTTACATAAAATATCCTATCTCGCGATCTGATGGGCCCATGAAGATTACCATCGTTGCGTGCATAAGAAAGTCGAGCCTATCTCGGAACAAAGGTGAGACATGATTTACATGTTGACTCCGGTGTATCACGACATTTGCATCGCCTGTTTGCTTCGAGCCCTGTGATAAATAGCCTGACTCCCGTCGTAACGTTTAACCCCTCGTCCGCCTGTCCGTTCGTTATATACATACACGCACGCACGCGATCTTTTCAATTCACACACAAACTAAGAGTACGAACCAGATTTGTGTAAGTTGATTTATTTACGCGACGATGAAACCCGACAATTCTTCTTTTGACGATATTGCTTTACATCGAAGAGATCTCCTCGCCTGCTTTGTCACATGTGGCTGTTGCTTTTTACGTTTCTGAAGTAACGAGAGAGCTTTTTTACATAAAAAACAAGCGTGTAAAATGAATATTTTCGGAACATATTATGATAATTGTATGCTAACTATCTCGGGTCAATATTCGCAATGTTTTGTTGCAACTGAAAGATCTGTTTGGGAAGTCTCAAGTAGGTCGTGAGGGGAAGGATTAAAAAGAGAATTAGAAAGATAAAGATATAAGATATGTCTTGTGTTTTATGTAACCGTACAAGTATATCGACGCGTTTAGATCGACAATTGCTTCTCCGTGAACATTTTTTTTTTCAAAAAATATTTAAATGACAAAGTGCTTGTAAAATTGGCGAAACCATCGTGTCAGTAAGATATGATAATTGAGAATAAAAATAAATAATTCTGATATGACCAATAAGCTGATAATCCACTGGTAGTGATGGTTATAAATTAAAACAAATAATATTACTGAAAATAAAAATTACTAATATTGACCGGACTAAAATTTTTGATCCGAGAATGCACTCATACGTTAAATTGTTCTCTTTCTCTCTTTCTGTCGATAAAAAGATATGCCCTAAATAAAGTCGCGAATCATAAATTACAGACTTAGCCGAGCTACGAACTATTGTTAATATATCAAAGATTAAGCGAAAGTAAATAGATCCCGAATGTTTAGCGTGTGATCGAAGAAAAAAAAAGAAAAAACGACGCGTCGTTGCATTTGCCAGTGCAATGCGTTGCAATATCAGAAGATAACGCCGTCGTAACTCTGTTACCATTGCTCAGAATCCAAAGAAGATTATTCGCCCGCTCGGTATATTTCTCGTTTTGCGTCGTAGTGTATGCCGTGCCTCAGCGGCGGCAACTAAACTCATTGCAATTCAGATCGCGTAATTACATGCGCGCGATGCGACGGACGACATCTTATCCGGTGCGATACACGCGTTGCGCACAATGTGCATTTGCGGGAAAACGTAACAAACAGGAGATTACGGGCCGTTTGTTTTCGTTGAGCGGCATGCTATGCACCTCGGGGTGTCTCATGGGATTTTCGGTAGAACTCATATTCCGAACTGCACGATGGAACGGGCTGAACAATAAGCCGAGTATTGCTGATTACGCCTGATCCTCTCATTTTGCCGGCTATCTGATAAATTGCTTTTTGCGATGAAAAAGTTTTTTTATGCCGAGAGAATCATGTACTTCTGATAAAATATACACCAAAATGCACTATACTCAGTTACTTGACATATACAATGATTGTGAACTAATAAAATATGACTAGTCTCTGATCAGATTTTTCCCAAATATTTTTCTACTCGAATAAATTAAAAACCAAAAAAGAAAAAAAAACTTGAAGAAATAGTATGTTTTATATTATATAGCACATGGGAAATGATTCAGTCTGTGTCGAAATAATGTCTTATTTCGTGCATTTTACGCTGCATTAAAAGAGACATATAGGCAGTATAATTTAAGATGGCTTACATAGATATTGCAGGAACCCTTAAAAGAAGCACGTTTCATTGAGCTCGGGCCCGTAATAGCATCGCTGATGTCGTGTTGGTAGCAATGGCCTTATTATGGTATGTCTTCCGTGTTGCGCACGTATAGCAACACGGAGGACAGTCGTGTGTCGCACTGCAAGACACGACTCTAAATTCCGGAACGTGTGCATCCTAAGCTCTTCGAGGATAATAGAAAGTTAATGGTCCGTCTCGTCTCCGCTCGATTTCGTCCGCGCGCAATTCAGAACGTATTGTTAGAAGAAGACACGCGCCACATGCCTCGTCATTAATAGAGGGTAGCGAATTTAGTTTCTTGGCAGCGATATAGTGCCGGCCGACTGACCGACGTAATTAAATGCAATTATATAAAAATAATTGAAAAAAATTTGTTATACACGCGTTTATTTTTTATTTTTAGATTTCTGATATTTGTCGAATTTATTTTATATGTTTTTTTCATTTCGTATGTTTATACGCTGTCGTTGACTATTTTAATGTAACTTAAGTCAGCTCAACGAAGTAATAATAGATATAAGGGATGCGTGTAAAGCATCTATACACCTAAGATTTCCGTCTCAAATGTATTCAAATTTCGAGTTTCAATATCGCTCTCTAGTACACCGATCCGTTCGTCCCGCTTATATTCATCGTTATTCCCTTACAATTCGAGCAGAATCGGAGCGCACGCTAAAGATCCGTTAGACCGCAACCGATATTCTGCGTTTCTGATACCGGAATACTCATCTCACTAATAGTTGAGCTTCTCTATCTTCCACCTCTGTCCTAGGGTCGATTGTGAATCGCTGCCTAAGGGCAAACAGGTCTCTCTGATCTCGCTCCGTGATATCAAAGTATGCCAGATAATGCCGTCTCCCTTTCTCTTTCTCTCTTTCTCTTTTTTTCTCTTTCTCTCTCTCTGTCTCTCTGTCTCTCTGTCTCTCTCTCTCTCTCTCTCTCTCTCTCTCTATGTGCTCGCAATATACAAGCCTATAGGAGAACTGGAACAGCCATGTAAGAATGTGCGAACCAACTATGTGCACCGCGGGGTGCACCGGACGGGAATGCAATAAGTACGCAAGCCGCATACCGTACGCTCACCCAGTGAACGCCCGTTAAACGCGATATGTCCGTATATTCAATAAGGGCCGTGAGGAAAAAAATACACGCCTACACCTTGCACGAGGATCAATATAACAGATGCAGATCGGTGTATACGTGGGTATATACTTAACAAGTGAATCCTGATGAGATATTCGTGGTGTTCAACGTGCGCATGAGAGAGGATCTCACAGAGAAGGAATCTCTTCCGTGTAATAAAAGTTTCTTCTAATCAGTGGATCTATCGAGACATTCGTATGCAATAAAATATGCTGTCTATTTCGCGAGGGGATTTTTACGGGAATAACGCCGCGAGTCGCGAAACGGAAGCGCATTTCATCTCTCTCTCTCTCTCTCTCTTTCTCTCCAACGAGCGAGACGGGGGTATCGGCCGGTGCGCTGCACTTAGTAGGTCAGACGATTGCAAGATGCGATCGCCAGGTCGCTGATTTTTCGAGGCGAGATATTCTAATGAGGTCGCGAAGGAAGAAACGGAGGGGATGAATTTCTTTTTCGTACGAAGACAGATCGACTGCGAGGTGGTTACGGGAATAACGAGCCGAGACTGGTGAGATACACACGGCGCCGTCGGGAGATTGTTGCCGTAATAACTCTCACGCACAGGGGGATAGTTAACGAAACGACAGGATCCTGTAAGATGAGGTTGCGCGCGATGATATCTAGCTGGCTTATCACACTTGTCGGCTTAAGAGACGAATAATTACGCGGGATATTGTCGGTTTTACACGCCAATCAACGTGGCGCGCTATTCCCGTCGCGCCTCTCTAAGGCTTTCTATCTTTACGATACATGTTGCGGACCCTCTGTGTGCAAGCTTGACCACTCTCGCGCTCTCCCTTCTTTGTCTCTCCCTTCGAGTTGCTGAGTTTATAATCGCGTTATCGAGACGTTAAATAATTTTATCGACATTGTAACGGTGTTATGTTACTCCGCGACCACAAAAGAAAGGCCACGTAAATGAAAAATACATTTAAAAAAGATCAAGAAATATGAAAGGCAATAACGAGCAAAATACAGGGTCTTCGTGTGTGAGTTTCTTTACTCTTATAAAAGTATTTCAGATGTTTCACCATTTTGGATCTTCATCGATGAAATCTATACAAAAATTTGGGATCTATACAAATTGTTGACTTGTAGTCTTAACGTTGAAGATTATTATAATAAAAATTGGATTCTTACTAAAAGAGCTGAAAATTATGTTACATATATTAAAAAAGATAATGTTTTGTTGAGTTTTCTTTTTATAAATAATTATTTGTATGTGAAAACTATTACCTCACACCTGATTCCTCTCATCTGTTCCGGTATAACTTATTTCTACTGTTGTGATAAATTTTTAAGAGTGAAATATGTGATGAAACTTTTTAAAAACTGTATCAATGTATTTTATATACAGTTAAAAATATATAACAATTCCGTCAGTCGATTAACGATCGATCTTTCGTTGAATGTTTGATATCTTAGACCTCAAAGTGCTGGTTCGCGGAGCGGACACTCTCCGTTCCAGGTCACGGAGATTCGTCCGCCTGTATCTCTCTCTCTTTCTACGCGAGGATAGGCATCTCTACGAAGGCCTCTCTCGGTCATCGCAAGTGCACAGCGAGTGCGCTGCACCTTGTACCGTTACCGGGCATGTAATCGCACAAACACAACCGAGGACGACGACGACGACGAAGCGACGATCAAATTCGTGCCGACTATCGCCGGTTTTCAGCAGCTTCACTGAAAATAATGAGCGTCGTCTCTCTTTCTCTCTCTCATGAGTAAATAGCGAGTGAAGAATTTCGTCGTGCCGTGAAATTAAACGATGTTTTCGCGCGAGTTTGTTCCCGCGCGAGGATAGCCGCATTTATACGTAAATAGCATCAAGAGCTAACCATTTAGCTCGAGCTAATCGATGCTCGACAACTAATCGGGATCAGCCAAGTGTAACACGAGCGATCTTGTGTCCGCCGCGAGGCGTTTTTGAGATCGCTTGATCCGAGAGGTCGGGAACGTGATTGCGACGGACTGTACACGAGAAGAGTCGTGCGTGTTCTCTAAACGCTCCGATTAATCGAGATCGAACCAACACACACACTCAGAAAAACAGACCACATAGATGTACGATTTATTACGTAGTTTTTTGCTTATTCTTAACTTAACGCAAATAGAACTTGTATTATATTTTTAACATATACGATGTGTACATCGAAATCGTTTTGCGCTTTCGCGATTCTCTTTCGTTCCTCTTCTACTCAACCTTGAAGATTATATCCTCGTTTCTCCCGCTTTTAATGACAACTCCTGAAAATGTCTGCGAATTAATAAAATCAATATATGGAGCACCGTAACTCGATTATAGCTGTAATTTAACAACTGTATGACATACGCAGATAGATAGATGTAGGTTGATTTAGAGATGAGAGCAAGCAGCACCTTCCTTTCTCCCTTGTGCGCGCGCGCGCGCAACAAAAACGCAGGAAAAAACGAACGTGGAACAAGCGCACGCGGCAAAAAGCGTGGAAGCGCTTTTTTTCCCAAGCACTTACTTCGCAGTAATAAAGAGAGAAGGCGACACCGGAGGCGATAATTATAATCGAATCAACTCAAAGAAGCGCGACTTTCCTCGCGATTAGATAAACGATTACTTGCGAGAATTTATTCTCGTCGCCTAAGAAAACTCTATCCCGCTGGTTAATTAAACCCGTAACTTAATCCTTTCTTGGCCAGACCTCAAAAATGACGACGAGTTGGCCAGACCGGGTCTGTGAGAACCGCGCGACTTTAAGATCGAATATCAATAGTTTTTCAATTTTGTTTTTTTTTTTTTAATCAAAAATTTGAATGATTCTGCGTCGATAAAAAAAAAACAAATTACAAAAATCTCTAGTAGTTTCGAAGATATAAAAGTTTAAAAAAACCTATTAGTTTTTTCTAGAAGCGCTGATGCGCAATTTTTGAGTGGGAGACC
>QVOA01008273.1:0-16896 GCA_014825685.1 Pseudomyrmex cubaensis | reverse complement strand
GTTAGGCGCGGAGAAAGAATCGTCACTGAATTCTTTTTTTTTTTTTTTTCTTTCCTTTTGTTCGTCCGGGAATAATCGTTTGTCTCTCCGCGCGCGCGACGCAAATTCTTACTCGGCGTGAAATAAAGGAAAATGGAGGAAAAACGCGAAAGACAAGCCGACTAACGTTCTTCGCGTCGCGTTTCTGTGTTCCGGGGGAACACGGCGCGCAGTTGAGATTTTCATTAAAGCACTCAAGCCGGCCGCTTCCGACAGCTTCCGGATAAACTGAAATAGGTTTTTATCCGCCTCCTTCCGCCGCAGTCGGGAGTTAAACGAATAAAGCGCCGAGGCCTCCGATTTCCGCTTCTCACGCAGAGACGTTAAAACAAAAAAACAAAAATACAAACAAACTACACGAACAGATGGGGCGTTAAGAGATACAAGAGAGAAAGGAAACCTCGGGAAAACATTCGGAATATCACGCGAAATAAATCCGTTCTTTATTCCCTTTAATAAAAATACATTATAAGACATTTGTGTAAGAGAATAATGGGAGCAATATTTTTTAACACGTAAGTACAAATAGATCGAAAAGACCAATCAATACTGTTTCAAATCGGAATTTTCGCGTGAATGATTTATCCGTGTTACAAATACGTGACACGATTTGTGGTCTAGTTGGTGAGATTTCAAACCGTAATGTCAAAATTATTTATTACGTTCAGAGAGAAATTTGATTTCCTCCGCGTTATTATTATTTTGCTCTCAAGTATTAAAATTCTTCAAATGTGTCAATCGCCTTATCAATATCTTCTTGTATATTTCTGTATCTTTCGTAGAACGTGCCGTGCCATTCACCGCGCAAAAAAAAAAAAAAAAACTGTCCCGAAATGTTTCGTGTTTCTCACGGGAGAGACACAAAGTGCGCACGCAATTACGGAATCGGCACCGCGGCTCCAATTAGCGACGTCACTTTTCCGTTCGCGCCGCGCACGTCATTTGCCCTTTATTTCCTCTCTTCTTCTTCTTCTTTCGCTCGTCTTCTTTTGTCGTGACCGCGCCGCGCGCTGCGTGATCTCTCGCGATCTCGTTTTCCCATCGCGAAAGGTTCGCACCTGTTCTCCGTTTCCGTCTCTCTTTCTCTTTCCCACTTGCGCGCGATCTCGCAACCGGCCGGTCAAGCGTGCAAATCCGCTTCTCGTCGCGCGCGCGAAGACTTCGAAAGAGAGAGGGTGAGAAGCGAGCGAGAGAGAGAAGAGGGTTGCAAGAGGCGAGTTTTTGTGCGTTGCGAGAGTTTAATGGCGATGTTTGCGCGCGCGGCTTCTTGCGCGACCGGAAATTCCGTTCCACCGCGGTTTCCGCGACACGGGCGTGAAGCAGCCGGGAAAATTGCGTGTCGCGGTCCGACGATCCACGCGGTGGGAGAGGAGAGGACGGAATGCAAGGAAGAAAGAGAGGAAAAAGAGACGCGTATATAGCGAGCGACATCGTACATGAGTAATACATGACTCGCAAAATTGGAACTGTTAAATATCGATATAATTGATATTATCGACATGTTCGTGAAATGTGTGAATCTGTAAATTGGCACGTAATGAATTTGATGTTGAAACGCTGACAACAAGTTGCGCATATAGAAATAAGCAATCCGCGTTTATCATTTTCGTACCGCAAAGAGAGCCAATATCAAAAATATTCCGGAGCCCCGATATCGGCAAAAACAAGTTGTCAATATCATTCGGGAATATTTCAGATTATGTGGATATTAGAGTTTTTCACTTTTATAGAAAGCGAGAGAACGCGCGCTTCCATATTGTTTCTGTTCGTACGCGCGTTAGGTTACGTGCACCGTGCTATTTTGGAAAACCGTCGAAATCGACCCGGCAATCGCGAATTGGCGAACTGACGCCCTCTGGTCATTCGAAACGTCACAATCGGAGAGAAGTTTGGGAGGAGGGAGAGGCCGTACAATCGATCCTTTTTGTACCTTTCGCCTATAGCGGCCTCGCGCTAATGAACGCTCGTACAATTACTAAGTAGACGTCATTAAAACCCGCGGTGCACTCTTTAATAGCGTTCCTCCCTTCCTCCGTTTGCCTCCGTTTCCCGGAATTCCGGCCTTTTCCTTTTGTGCGTGCGTGTGTGTGTGTGTGTCTCGCTCTCGACTATAATGAATTCACTGGCGACACGAAACACAGGTCATCGATGTCGTCGTTTGCTTATCGCGAATTTTCCCGGAAAACTCCGTTTTACCGGATAATTAATTAACTTCCGCGCGAAACAAGAAGAGAGAGAGAGAGAGACGCTCGCAAAAATCCAGCGTTTATTCAATTCGGATCTCGTTTCAGGAATAACTTTCCCGAGTGTTTTTTTTTTTCTTTTTTTTCACCTCATACCGAGGTTTTTTTTCCCAGCGCGGACAAAAGATACAACTTAAGTAAATTGCGGTGCTACTTCGGACAAGAAAAGAAAAGAAACACGATAATGAAAAATGTATCAAGTGTTTTTTTTTTCTTTCGTCGTGTGTGCGTTACAATCGTTACATATTTTACAATACCATTTGCCAGAGCCATTAGGCTAATAGAGCGTAGCGCGATATATGCATTTCGCGGAAGGATATCGGCGTTTTGCCAATTGAACGCGCGCGCGTACACACACGGCGAACGAGAGAAAGAAACGTCACGCACCAATCTACCTGTCAAACGATATTCGCGGCGAAAACAAGGCTTGAGAAGTGCGCGACGTAATTGGCCGTGTGCAAATTTTGGGATATACGCGCGCGAGACACGTGTGCGCGGAGAGTCTGTGTATTTGCTGCGCGACAATCGACGCAAATTCGACTTTCGCGTGTTTCCGCCATATCGGAAAGTAAAGAATTTGTAAAAAAAAAAAAAACAATTATAAATTTCTCTCTCTTTCGTTCTTTTCTTCTCCCCGTCTGCCTTTCGATGAAATAGAGAAACGAACGGAGAGGAGGAAGGGAGAAATTGTATCCTTGCACTCTTCTAAAGGGAAATACAAGGTAAGAGAGAGAAAGAGAGAGAGAGAGAGTGAGAAAGACAACAGCCTATAGTTACGGATCGATTCCGAAGCAGAGACCTGTAGGCCAATCTTCCACTTTTCTCTTCGCGGAATCGATTAGAAAAAAAGCAACGAGAGAGAGAGAGACAGAGAAAAAAGTCGCACAGGCGTCTGTAACTTTTCTCCTGTGAACGACGAGAGAAAGAGAGCTTCGCTCGTGCAGCCACGCGAGAGTTGACGTCTCTCCCGAGACCGTGGAACTTTTTCTCAAGCTTTGTCATAACATTTTCATGCAACGTATCGACACGTCTCTATCACTTCTTTTTTTTTCTGGTGTGTTCGAGCATTAATATCGGCGGGAATAATTGAATAATAATAACATTGAAAGACTTAGCGGTGTGTTAATGATATATATTTGTTGTCAACATTACATCAACCCTTCGTTCGTATACATGGGTCTCTCAGACCCACTCAAAAATTGCGCGTTGGCTTTTTGTGGAAAAAATTAGTATTTTTAAACGCTCATATCTTCGAAACTACTGGAGATTTTTTCAATTTGTTTTTTTTTTTATCGACGCAGAAGTGTTCAAACTTTCGATTCAAAAAAGGAAATTGAAAAAATATTGACTTTTCGCAGAGATATTCGATCTTGAAGTCGCGTGGGCCTCACAGACCCAGTACTCGTAGATTTTTGTTTTAGGTCTACAGGCGAAGAGTTAAAATAACATAAAAACAAAAGTCGCTTTTTTCACACACAAGTTTCGCTTGTAGTAGTTTCACGTGATATAAACACATCGCCAGCAGTTAATTTCAGGACGGAATATATATATGCGCGCGTATATGAGCGTATCCGCCGCGCGTATCTATCAAGCCGGCTCGCTTTGCTTTCGCGCAATTCCAACAATATATATCTTCCCCTCTCTCGCTCAACCACCGATCGTGTGACGCGTGTCGTGCCGCGATATGAAAAGTGCTTATTTGGCACACTACTCGGATATGCGTGGTGTCCGGTACCTGGAAATCCAGGTGCAAATTGTTTCCCGAAGTGCAGTCGGTCGAAATTGCACAACTCCACGTTGCAACTACTACTAAGTAAGAGTGTCTCTCTGTGTGTGTGTACGTGTACGTGTGTTGCGTCACCGGTTTCCGGGAAGTTCACCGCGCGCGCGATCGATGGCGAAGCTGCTGCACTTTGCTTTGAAACGTTTGTCCTCAAATAGAGTTCTCGGCCGGCACGCACACACACGTTATTTATTCTCGATCGGCGAGACCTTAACCCTTTTAGAAGAAGCAAACACGAAACAGATCGATGTCAAAATCGCGTCGCGAGATTCGCACGTGGAACTCGTAGATAAACACAATCTCTTGTGTATTTCGATAAAACGATAAACAAACGGTAATATAAACTGTGATTGAAGCAAATCGCCAATTTTACGTCGCGATTGACAAGCAATTCGCAATGATATAAAGGCACTTATTCCGCGACAATAAAAGAAACATCATTATCGAACCCCGCGCGCGGGGCGGCGGCGGACTTCAAAGTAAAGACTCTCTCGCGATCGATTCTTTCTCTCGCCGCGGAAGGAAATATTATTTTAATCGTCCTTTCCCATCGTCCGGCTGATGTCTCAATAAATAAGCGCCGGGAGAATCGTTTGATCGTCTCTCAGATCTTTTTCTCACGTCCCGCTCAGAATCGTTCTACTTTCAATTCGCGATTTTGTCTCAAAGTCTATCAGTCGGAAAAATCCTCGTCGAGTACAGAGATTTGTGATATAATTTTTACTACCAACAAGTGACACACACAGAAAATAAATTTATATTAAAAGGGAAATACATATCGCTAAGAAAAATTGTATTATATATATTTTTCTTCGAACGCAAACTATTGCAAACGGCCGAATTCTCGAGTATTGGCTCGCGATTATAAAACCGACCAAGGGGGGAATTGACGAAATTTCATATACCCTATCGGAGAAGAGAATGTGCGGGAGAGGATCGAATTTCACAGAGGGTTCGGAATTTGAGAACCGCTGCTTTAACCGATAGCGCCAAGTGCACTTGGTTCTTTGTTGCTGCACTGCGCACTGTCGACCGATAAAAAAAAAAAAACGAACACTCGTCTCTTTTATTGTAATTGTAGCACTTCTATTTTCTCTGGGACAGCGTTCGTTTTTTCATAGGGAAAACCTGTTTGACTCATTCAACGTTTTTTTTTATATATTAGTAATATTCAGCAAAGCCGACGCGGCGGCAAAGCTTCGTCAAAGTTGTTACGCTCGGTTGTTTTTTCATAAAAATAATGTTTTTTGTTTTTCTTTTTAAACAACTGTTTTTAAAATAAAGAGAAAGCTGGAACTTCATCGTCGTCGCGTTACGCGACAAAACACACACGCTGTGTGTGTGTGTGTGCGCACAACGGGAAGGGGGAGGGTTTTATAATATATTATTATATTGCTGGTATGAAAAAAATTCTAATATATATGTATATGGCGGATGGGATATGTGTGTAACATAATATTCAACAGCCATTGATGGGACATTAAATGCGATAATAACGTTGTTGCGATATCGAAATATAACTGCCGCAAAATGACAACGGCAAAGGCACACGTGATATAAATATTTAAGTATTGTTGCAATAAACATTTTATTGCATTTATTATTCAACATATTAAATTGCCAAAGCGCAAACCGTACAAGTGTGAAAACAATTAACTCGTTATTGAGAAATAAATTCATAAAATTGCGTGATAAATACTACAAATGTGCAATCAGCTTTAATTAAAACCGCAAAATCGTTTATCCGGTGTGTTTTTTTGTTTTATTTTGACTTTTTTTTGTTTTTTTTTCGAGCACACGACCATATTCTAACGCGGATATAAATCCGTGGGTATAAAGTCGTCGCTGTAATGATGAAGGAGGGAAAGATAAATAGGCGATAAATCTTTCACGAGGATTGAGATAATGACGCAACGAGAATTTGTTTTTTTTTTCTTCACCCTCTTTAATCTTCCCCAAATTTAAAGGGCACATCCGGGCGAAAGTAATTGCAGAATACAGGGCACGGGCGAGAGGTTGAATTAGCAGATATATGTGTGTGTGTGTGTGTGTGTACAGAGGAAAGTTATACGAGAGAAGCGAAGAAAGAAAAAAAGGAGGAAGAAGAAGTTTTCGCGCCAATTTCACTGGATGTATAAGGGCGAGGTTGGCGGTTAGATAAATTGACCTCGTTGTGGAAATTGAATTCATGTCGAACTTCCGAAACATCGACTGAAATTCTTATTCTCTCGAAAACGATGCTGCAAACGCTTTGCTTTGCGGGTTACGCGGGAAGAGTGTAAGAAAACGCAAGGATATACGATGATCACAAGATTGCGGGAGGGATAGGATCGAATTCCTCCTTTGTCGGTAATCTGCATTTAGGAGATTTAAAGATTACGATTAGAAGAATCACAATTTGTTCAACTGTCGGTTCTCGATCTATCTTCCTCCTCTCCGGTCGTTCTTCCCGTTCGTCAGAACCGTTCTTCATTTATCACCGATTTGTTACCGATTTGTTCCCCATTTGTTCCCCGTTTTCTCCGCATTTGCGTTTTTCATCCATCGCCGTCGTCTACTTTGCCATCTCTCGTTCCTCTTCGTCTCTCTCTCTCTCTCTTTCTCCGTCCGTGTTTCTCCCCGCTTATTCCACCCATTTATTTTCCATCTATTTCCCATTTATTCTCCATTCCACCACGCGTAGAGCCAAATGCGGTTTCGCGCGCGCGGTCAAGGCTCAATACCGTTTTGTCGTCGCGAGATCGATTTTCCGCTCGAAATTTTCCTCGAAGAGCCGCGGCGCCGGCCGAATGGATGTCAAGGCGAAACGGCAAAGTTTTTCCTGGAAAGACTCCTCACGTCAGACCTCGCTTCCGAGCGAGGTAAGGGAGTTGCAGTTATCCAAATAGAAATGCGCGCGTACATACATAGCCCACGTCACCGGCATTCAAAGAACTCGAACGTCATAAGCACAAGCCGCTCAGTGCCGGACTTTCCTTCAATCTGACGTCAATCTTTTTTAGGAAGAGTTTTGCCGCAAAAATACCGACGCACAACACGTTGTCGCAATGTGTGAAAATAAACATGAGAGTGAAAGTACGAAATTCAAAAAGTGACATCACGTCGATAAATTTGCGCAACAATCAAGAAGATGCTGGAGAGTGGCTTGACAAGACATTATTACGACATTATTAAAAATAACTATTTGTCATAACTGAACGGTATGAAAAATGTTTTTACAAAATAAAAGAGAATAATAAAAAAAGCAGTGTCTGCCAAAAAAAACATTTAAAAAACAAAAATATTTTTTCGAGTAAAATATTACTGTAAAATATTTTTACAGTAACCTCAATAATAATTGCACGTAATCTCGGAATGTAAAAGTTGTACAAAAAAAAACACCAGACACCACTAGAGTACATTCAAGAACGTATTGAGATTGCGGGCACATCAGTTGAAAGCCTACAAGAAAAGAATAGTTTGATCTACGTTAGCGGAATCTAATAAAGGATAGAAAGAACGAGAAACTGTAATCCGTTTCAGTCTGAATAAAAGAAACGGGCGGACGAAAGACGAGGAACGAGACACAAGAGTGGAAAAGTTGCCTTGTAATATCTGATCGGTAAAACAAGAAGGTCCAGCATCCTCTTAAGAGAACCGTCCTGTTGTATCAACTTACTGTGAATACAGTTTTTTGTCGTATTTACTGCACAAATTAGAGAGCGGTTCTCCAAATTAAAAGAAAATAGTCTAAAGACTCGCTGCGGGCAATAAATTGTTTTTGAAACGAAAAAATTTGTCATCAAGAAAATTGACTAACTTAATCTAACCTAAACTTGAAATTTAAAATTTTTTCGTTTCGGAAACATTTATTGCCTGCAGTGAGTATTTAGACTATTTTCTTTTAATTTGGAGAACCGTTTTCTTATCTGCGCAGTAAGTAAAAATCTAAAAACTATAATTCATAAGATAATAAAGTAGGACGGTTCAGCATTCTTTTAAACATCGCACGTATTTATTTCGAGACACAAAACAGGGAGACTTTTTTGTTTTTAAATTGTCGAGGTATTTAGTTCCTTACGGTCGTTGAATTATCTCGAGCGTGAAAGGGGTGACCGTTTCCTTCCGGTATTATGGGAGAAAGGGATGGCATTTCGAAGTACCTCAAGTGTGCGGAGATATCGGCAACTAAGCCGGCATGGGTAGCACTTACTCAAACCCGCGACTACGTTCCCCTCTCTTCGCCCGCCGAAGCGTCCTTTTCAATTTCCGGAATTGAGCGGCCATCGAACTCTCACGTGACCTTCGATTGACCTCCCGCCTTCCGGATGTCGTTTTTTCGTAACGGATAACTGCCCGTCGGGACATCGTCTCGCAGTTCGTATCTTTTCCCTTGGAAAAATTTTCCCGGAAGAAAACTCTCTCTCTCTCTCTCTCTCTCTCTCTCTCTTTCTTCTACCTCTCGGGAAACTTTACACACACGATCGTACGCATGTTGAAGCACGCGGTGCCGACTTCACGACAGTCTCAGATGAAGTATAACGAACAATAAAGTTTTAAATGGGGATGGAACGAGATGTCGCGGAAACAATCGACGAGCGAACAGAGAACGAAAAGAAAATCAACGAACAACAGAACAACGCGGAACGGAAAATCATAAAATTACATCTTCCTTTAATAAATTGTTGATAAAATTAAACTCGCTAGAATTTAATTATTTCTATTCCCCGTCTCGGTGTTTTAAATTTAAAAATCTGTTAAATTTATTTTCGCATCGTTCGTAATTAGTCAGAGTTATAAAACACAAGTTGCGCTATATACGCGCCTATTCAGAATATACATGTGAAAACGAGAATGGCGCGCGAATATCACGTGCAACAGAAGGTGAGTTTAAAATAGCAAATAAAAGGAAACACGCCAAATAAATCCCAGACGTTTTCGCTTTATATTTCGAGCCATCTTCGGTTCAAGCTGCAATTAGCAAATATGATTAAATAACCCGGCGAACACCGGCGCGTCCGCGAGAGTACTAACGTGCGTTATAAATAAGAAAGTTTCCAACAATTTCCCGTAACGTTTCTCTCCCTTGTATATGCGCGAGTTGCGTCGTTGACTCGCGCAAACTTTCCCGGTCATTTCGAAAACTATAACCGGATATGAACGCGCCACGTGAAACATGAACGCATTCCGTACGGGAGGACGGGCTTTTCCGAAGCCCGGGGTCATCAGTTCTTCTGGATCTGAAGCGTTTCGCTCGGCTGAACTTTTCCCGTTTCGCGGGACGTCGTTTTCCCGGCTGCGCTCACCTAATCGCGTTCGCGGAATCTGAAAGGCGAGCAGCTATGTAGTCGCAACCAGTATAACCTCCCCCGCGCGATAAATTCGTGCTCGACCACCGGCCGCGCGCGCTACTACTACTACTCGGTAATAAAGCAATCGATACCTCAAAGCCACGTGGACCGCGCGTTTCCAAGTAAAGCCAGGCCGTCGACGCGCCAGTTCAGAGAAGTCCTTATGGGAAATCGATATACGCCCGGGATTCTTAATACGCAAATGTCGTCTCTAGTCGAGATATACCGCGAGCCTCTCTCTTTACCTCCCTCTCTCTCTCTCTCTTTTCCATATCAGTTCTCCGTTTTCCCGGAACGAAGCACCGTCGAAGGAGCACCGCGATGCTTTTCTTCATTACCTCGGCGATATCCTATGCGCGAAGAAATATGAATGGGAATTTATAGAATTTATACGGACTACGTAAGAATGGAGTTCCAGGTAACTTATCTCTTCTCGTCGCGATAACGGAAGAAGAATAATCAAAGAGGATAGAGAAGAGTTTTTTTAAAATTCAGATAGACACTTATATTTGTTACTTATGTATAGGTTATATATATGTAAGAAAATTTATATTAAATTTATATTAATTTATAGAAAGTCATAAGGTAATAAGTTGGTAGTTTATTAACTAATAAATTTAATAACGCGAGTTAGATAAGTGGAACTTCGAGGCTTAAGTGGAACAATTCTCCGTTTTCATATTGCTATCATGTAAAAATTACATGTCAAAATTGGAAATTCTTTCTTCGGATTCGAAAAAAAAAAAGTTCGCGCGCTCGCTTTTGTATGCAAAAAATTTCCAAGTATAATTTCAAAAATTCAACGATCACTAAATCCTCTTCCGAAGGTATTCCCGAGGTCTAATAGTGAAGCGATCTGAGAGAGGGAATGGAGGGATCCTTTTTGGTGGTCATACTGACGCGGTTGGAGAATCCGAAATTAGGAAATCGTCCTTCTGTCGATTCTACAACTACCGCACACCGTTTCCTCCTCCACTACTCTCTCTCTCTCTCCTCTTCCCTACGCCTGTTCTCCTGCTTTTCACAACCACCGGACCAATTTCTCACTCGCTGCCGATCCGCAGCCACGGAGACGGACAAATGGTGGTCGCTTCCTTTGGCAAGGACGAAGGACTAGTTTAACCCCCGGGCGAATTACCGACCGGCGTCCATTTTGCTCCGAGAGAGATCTATCTCTCGATCCGGTCGCTCGATCTTTCGTCCGGAAGTGCGCGGCGGGTTCTTTTTATTTCCGCGATTAAGCGAGATTAATTCGCGGCGCTCGCCCTGCGGGTGCTCGCGAGAAGCCAGGATAAATCCTTTTATGGATCGCCGTACGGTAAAAAAAAAAAAAAAAAAAAAAAAAAAAAAAATAAAATAAAAGAACGAAAATCCGCGAGAGAATACCAAATTTCTCATTCTTCTTCATTAAAACCGATCCACTTAATGTCATCGAAGTTTTATTATTATTTCTTAGTAATTTTTAATTATCATCAATTTCTCGCGCGCGCGTTTTGTTTAATTTTTTTTTTTTTAATTTTCTACGTTTTCTCGATCATTGAAAAATGTATTTGATTAAAATTACTGACGGATAATTGCATTCCAACTCTCTCTGAATTTCTTGGAGTGAAATCTGACTCCAAACGAGTGGAATTCGCTCCAAGCGATAGTGAAAATACTGCCATTTAATTAGTGAAAATTCACTTTTCGCGAAAGTGATTATTCAACTCTGACCGTAGAGTGAATGTGTGTCACTTGTGTTTCGAGATGAATAATTAGTTTATTGCAAAGACGAATATTTATTTTTGTAATTTATATCTTTGAGTGGTCATGTTTCAAGTTGTTCTAATAAAAACTTGTAAAGATAGAACTGTTGCGAAAAATCGTTTCGACTAAAATCAAATCTTGTCAGACCGATACTCTATTCTGATTCAATATCGTCAAAACTTGACGATAGTTGTTGCAAAATCTTATATATATATATAGCGGATGCGCGACATTTTCACACAAATGAAAATATTCACTTCGCACACTACACAGAGTAAAAATAATTCACTCTACGAGACAGAAAATGGAAGATTTCATTCCATATGGGGGAAAAGTCACTTTAACTCGAGTGATTCGACGGTCATTCAATTTGTCCGAGTGCATTTTCACTCGAGGAAAATTTCGAGAGAATCTTTGTTCTGTTTTCACAAAATACTTCACAAAATACCATTTTCGCTTTTGACGCTAGATTAATTTTGTACTTTACGTCTTTCCTCTCTCGAATCGACAAGAACCTTTTCTGCGTTACTACGCTGTGTGTTCCATTTCCCGTGCTATTTCTGCTGTAGCGTGTACAGACTTATACAAAAGGACCCTCTCTCTCTATCTCTATATTTTCACAAATAAAGCGAGGAAGATTTATATATAATTTTGCCGTGTGTATAAACTTGTAACCGAAATGAAGAGAAATTTAGCGACATTTAGTCGATGCGCGCGCGGGTGTTAAATATGGAAGCGAGCGCGCTTTAATTAGCGTGCAAATCCGCCAAAATCCGGAAAGTGGATGCGAAATTCATGCCTCGACGGTGTGCGCGCGCGCCGCCTTGCTCGACGTCGCGTTCTCGCTTCTCTAATGAAAGTAAATCTGACGCCGTGAAACTTTTAGCGAGAGAGAAAGAGAGAGAGAGAGAGAGAAACGATCCGTTCGCGCGTGACACGAGAGTCGAACGTTGATTCTAATCGACGAAACAACAATAATTCAAACATCACGTGACGTTCGATTGTTCGGAAGTGTTTCCTCGTAATGGCAGGCTTTCGATCTTCTAATTATTATTCTTCCTTGAACTATTCCTTGTAATCTCATTTCGTATCTTTGCCTTTCGTCTGCGAAACATCTTCATTTGCGAAAAATATCAAAAGATAGCAAAAATATCTATTTTGTAAATTTACTGAAAAAAATATAAACTGAAAAAAAATATAAACACATTTATTCGCTCGCGTTCGGATTGGAGAACATTTTCGTTTCTAGATTATTTTCGGTATATCTAACAGAGTCTGTTGCGACCCGATTAGATAAGTTGATTAAGCGTGTTCTCACTTGAATAAAGTTGAATTTTTTAACACTGCGAACACTTTGCTGAAACAACGTTTTTGGAATAATTATTTATATATTTACGCTACGCGTTCAAAATTAGTGCCACAAGTTGCCGAAAAAAGATTTTCAGCGATAAATCGATAGATTTTATTTTCGATTTTTGCAGCGTCAAAATTAGAAGATTGCTCAGTATTCGACTCAGTATTTGCAAGTATTAAATTCCAACCGCATTGTTCTCGATATCTCTCCGCGATGTGTGTAATTACGTCTTTGCTTGCCTCTTTATAAAGATAATAATAATATTATCGGAAATAAAAAGATTTTTTTTTATAGACTTGTTGATATTTTCTCGTTATCAGTTAATCGTTAAATGTGATTTTGTTTTTCTTCTACTTGTAGCTCTGGTATTACTGACGTTTTTCTCCTCAAATACATTCGAGATGGTTTTTTATTGCTTTACGAAGATATTTATTTTAAAGTGTTCAATTATCATCGTGTCCAAATTCTTACGTATTGTTTTTCTTTTATAAATCGTTGCTTGTCAGATTATTTCTTATTAAAACTGATTCGCCGATTCACTTCCAAATACGTCTTACATTGTCGGTTTCTGACGTTTATTTCGTGAAATTAATATGATCCACTGATAAACTAACAATAAAAATATGTTGTTCTCTCTCTCTCTCTCTCTCGGTTATTTCTTCCCTAGAACAAATTGAGACTAATTCAATTAAATTGTCCCTTCAATTATCTACCTACCGTCACTTCGTCGAACTGCATTTTCTTTTATTCCTAGAATAACTCAGTTCTCTCGGATACTTCCTTTCGGGTTATTCGACCTGTGACCTGTGACTGATTCGATTAACTCTTAACTGGTGACGTAAAAAAACTCAACACAATTGACGACGAGTAGGTTTCCCAGAGATCCTTTACTCCCCTTTACTCTCCCGGTTTAGAATTTAATAGTTTCTCTCATTTATGACATAATGTAAAGCTTTCTTTATGTTAATTTGTTTTTTTTTTTTTAACTAAAAAATTTATGTTGTTTTTAGTAACTGTATTGTTTATAAAAGCTATTCACAGAAGAAGATTGACGGATTTAATTTATTCGGGTGTAAAAATCGATGAGAACGCCCGAAGTTTAGGATTTCTGTTGAATTTCGAGGATTTTGTTTAGGATTTGCCTCGTCAATTTGCCCGTTCCCGTTTTCGAAAAGGTGAGGCAATCCCGAAAATTATTTACGCTCTAGCTGTATCCCCGTGACTCGGAACTCACGTTTGCGAATCGCGAATGGCTCGCCACCGGCTTGTTTCGAGATGCCGTTTGACTCGCGGCGCGGCGCGGCGCTCGATAGTTAATTTATGTAATCCGCAATTTGCGATTTTGCGTTTCACTGCCCGACTAAATACATCGGGAGGGAAAGAGAGGGGATTGTCGAATTAATGAGGCGCGTTTACGCGATTCACGTCGATGAGGATCTCTACGAATTATGCCGCACCGCGCCTCGTTAAAACCGTTTTCCGTTCTTCTGCAAATTGCCGTGTTAATCGCGAAATTCCATCTGGTATTGAATTATTGAGCTGTGGCGAAAATTAGAAAAACAAATTTCCGTAAAACAACGTTTGTCCGTCGAAAAAACACGTGCGCGCGCTCTCTCTCTTTCTCTCTCTCTCTCAACGTAATTGCGCAACTTTCGCGTTTATTAAACATGCGGTTTTACCTTCGGATTTTTGTTGAACTATTATTCGCGCTCGACGTAACTGCGTAAAAAAAAAAAAAAAAAAAAAAAAAAAAAAAAAAAAAAAAAACAACCCACATGAACTCCGCTCGGTTGGCGTAAATAAACAATTGAACGCGCGGCGACGGACTTTGGCTTTTTCTCGAAATGACAAAGGATAACAGCCAATTATGGTCACAATGAGCCAGTCGGCGAAAAAGTTAGATACCGTTGCGCGCGAATATCTAACTAACAGGTAGAAAAGGGCGTTGCGCGGTGCCGGTGCAATTTTTATGCAACGAAAATAACAAGCAATTATTCCGCAAACAGATGCTCGAGATCCCGTAACGGGCTTTTAATAGACGGCATGTTTTCCCGTTGAAGTTTAAATGTAAGAACTTATTCGCGTTGCCCGAACAAAAGCTCTGAAAATTAAGATGCAATTCATCGTATCGTTTAAATGGTTGCGTTTCAAAATTTATTCTTGTTATATTTTGAGAAATGAATTTATGTATACGTAGAGAGAGAGAGAGAGAGATGGGGGAGGGAGAGAGAAGAGAAGGACAGAAGAGTATTATCGTATCTGTATAATATGAAACGAGAAAATATATTATTTACACGCGTATAATGTTACCTCTCTCTTTCTATCTACAATATTTATGTGATTGAACGAGAGAGAGAGAGAGAGAGGGAGAGAGGAAGGCGAGAGGGGAAATTTCCAGATTCTATCGGTTTCCTATCCGTGTGTTATTCGCGTTCTATTAGCATTTTTGTTCATTATTATTTCAATTAAGAGGCTCTTGTCTTCCCGTCTGCATTTATCATCGATAATGAATTATTAATTAATTCGTCAAATGTTTCAAAATGCTCGGGGAAAAGCCAGCAATTATTTTAACGCATATACGGCGGACAAGTTCATTGAAATAAAATTCGCGTTAATTACGCGAGCCGGCCGTGTTTCAGGCTATTAAGGACACAGCCAGTGATCCCTGTTCACATTTTCAGAATGCGCTCCATATTGGAAATGCGGTTTAACGACCGAATATAATGCGCGATCCGATAATAGCAACGGACCATGTGCCCGAGCACAATAATAATTAAACACAGTCATTTTTTTTTTTTTTTTTTTTTTTTTTTTTTTTTTGCGTATCTCGGCACAAAAAAAATGGTAATTGACGCGATTTCGTCCGTTCAGAAATTTATCTCATTCAAATTTAATAAGTCACGTAAAAATTTCAAGTACTCTTCCTCTTATCGATATGCGTTTCTCTTTCGTCTCTAATTGTCGGAGTGCCTCTCGTTTACTTCGTCGCTTCGCAACTTTAATATTTCTGTATATTTCGAAATATTTGCTCTTTAGGTTCTTTGCGGATCTGAGTTTCTCCCGCCGCCGCCGCCGCCGCCGCGATCTTGTCCTGTCATATTCCCGACAGCCTCTGGTTTTCGTGTTACCGAAAGACTCTTACGCGAGTCCTGAACTTCCGTTTCCTCAGAATCCTCTCAAATGTTTCGCTGTCTTTATTAGTCTTCAAAAGTTCGCCCGTGCAGCGGAATCCTCGTTAGAATCCCGCCGAGCCACTTCGAAATTATTCCGGCGAAAAGGAAAACGAGTGGTCGCGGATGAGGAGAACGAAAAGAGTGGGGGCTGAGGAGTGGATTGGAGGGGTGCTCTTTATTAAAAATTCTTATTCAAAGTACACCCGTAACAGAAGCTCGTAAAAGAAGTCCTGCCGATGCAGGAAGTAGTTTAATAAAGGAATTCTTAATGGCTGCGGCAAGATTACCGATCGTCCCCTGTCGTTCCCTTCGGGAACGACGACGACGACGACGACGGGGGTCGCGTAGCGGGGCTTATTAAAAATCTTTTATTTACGACGTCGCGACGATAAGGTCGCGCGAATTCCGTCCGTGAAAATTTCATGAATGTGATGGATCTCGGGGATTCCTTTCTGCACGGGTGGGAGAAGGATGAAAACGATCCGCCGCGAAGAATTATTATTATTATGTCGACGCGACGGTTAAAAGTGATCACGTGACGCGGAAAAGCACGTGGAATAAAATAAACAGTCCGACACTGGAGAGATGTGTATAAAACGTGCGCGAACAAAAAAAAAAAAACAAGATTAAAGATCAAGAGGATCTGAGAGATCAAAGAAATTATTGTCTCGAGATCTCCGACGTATGTAAAGTCTGAATGGAACATTCTCGAAAGTGCAGAAATCAAGGTTCCACCGGTTCAAAGTTTAAGAATTCAGATAGCAACAATATAATGACGCAGATATAATTTGCGAAAAACAATAAGACGGAGTGCGAAAAGTCCGAAGTGTAAGAGATTTTCGACTCGACAATAAACGTTATATTTGAAAATGTTTTCTACGACTTTCACTTCTCGGTTGAATACGACAACAACCACGACCTTCGACTCGACTTCGGCTTTGTTCGGCACGACTCTACACTGACGACGATCACACCGTAAGACAGGTAGTCGAATAACAACACTTTCGACGAGTAACAAATTAACAATAATTTTAACTTAGCATCGGCCGTATAAATTTAAATAATAAAAAAGGACCTTCCCAGCCTTAGGACTACAGTTAGTGGTAGTTTAATTGGACGCTGATAAACAATACCATGTTAACCCACATGATCGCTATTTTGAGTAAAATACGTCTAAAACTTTTAGACGAACTTTATGAAATTTTCTAAATAATTCTTTGAAACTTTA
>QVOA01008272.1:0-10837 GCA_014825685.1 Pseudomyrmex cubaensis | reverse complement strand
TTATACAGGATTTATGTATTTTTTCTGAAGATGATCCCAACCGAGGATCGAAACGTTAAACGTTTTGAATAAAAAAGATTTTTAAAAAAATTTCACACACTGTCAACTGTGTTTAGGCTCATATTGGCTAAGTTATTTCTTCGAATTTTAACGGAACGTTGCTTAGTTTCGGAAAACCCGTTGCGGAAACGTTTGTGCTATTAACAATGCTATGTGAATAATAATAAAGAAAAGTTAAGTGATTCAAGCAGTAATACAGAAAATATAATTATTTCAAGCAGTGAGGATGAAGATTTAGTACTATTTCCATTAATGAAATTGTTAACAAGTGGTCAAAGAAAACATTGCATTGAAAATTATCTTTAAATTATTAATTGTTGGTCTGATCGAGAATTTAAAGAGCGTCTAAGAATAAACGATGTACTGCATTAATTTGAATTCTCTCAATAAATTGGCAGCATTGCATTCGACTGTGCTCGACTGTACTTTTCGGCTGTGTCGAGCTGTGTCATTGTTGGAAAGTACTGTGTCAAACATTGTGTGACTTTGTGTCGTCTATGTTTCTTGCTGGAAAGCAACCTATATACACTGGAATGAGCACACCACACACACACACACACACACACATGTCCGCCTAACAAACGTAGCGAGACGTGGAATCAATTGATCAGCGCCATTTTTGTTTGACCAGGTATCTGAGCAAATCAGGAGCGCGTTCCGTATGTAAATATGTAAGCAAAAACAAATGTCACTTTACTTCCTACATTGTTAGCACGAATGCAGAAACTGTTATATTTGACACAAAAATTCTTATCTATGAAATAAAATCTTCTTTTCACTCTCTTGCCCATATCCGGATACATAGCATCTCGTGTCGCTAATTTTCATTTTTTAGTCGCTTACGTCCGTTTTCACCATTTCCGATTAACTTAATCGGCAATTATCAGTCGTGATTGGTCTATTCTGCCAAACAATTAATGCGACTGGCAATTCCAATGGAATAATCGGCCGATTAAGTTAATCGGAGATGGTAAAAACGAGCGTTAATCTTCCAGAATAAAACTTTAGATACGTATAAATTCGCACGTCAATCGTTAATCCTGAATTTCATGACATGTATATACTAGGAGAATGCTTCTATAAGCTGCATTTCGATATTCACTGCCAGTACTAAAAATCTATACTTCACATCACATATGCCATAGATTTTCAGTAATGGCAGTGAATATCGAAACATAGCCCTGATTTGCTCAAATATCCGTCCAAACACAAATGGCGCTAATCAATTTGTGCCATGAATTTTCCTTGATGCGTATTCCAGTGTATATAGAGTTCAGTGATAGCACATGTCACGTGAAGTATAGATTTTTAGTACTGGTAGTAAGTATCGGAACGCAGATATGTTCTTTTTAGTTAAAGTGGCTGTAGAAATATTTGTACAGTGCAATCGCACGTGCAATATATTATATTTAATTACTTATTGCTTAAGTGCAAATAATTTTGATAATACATTTTATAGTAAAAAACTAAACAAATAATAAAATATATTTTTTTTATATACAACATTAATATTTTTAAATACGATCTTAAGAGCCATTTTTGCAGGATGTTGTGCAAAAATATGCTTGTATGTATGTATGTATGTGTGTATATATATATATATATACAAGCATATTTCTGCACAACATCCTGCAAAAACGGCTCTTAAGACCGTATTTATTTGTATTTCTTTTTTTATTACTTCTAAGACAGAAAGAGAGAGAGAAAGAGAGAGAGAGAGAGAGAGAGATTAAACAATTAATTTGTAACATCTCGTTATCAAGATAATTTCCATCAAGCAAATTATTATTTTCTTATTTCCTTTAATTCTCAATAATATGTACAGACGTTATCATAATTGTTAAATGATGCAATTTGTTTAATGAATTTATTGTATCCTTCTTCAGAACTTAACAGGCGATGTAGAAAAACAAGATGAGAACAAGACAAAAATAAAGAACAAGAATATTGACTTATGATTATGAAAATATGAAAAAAAGCAAATAAACAAAAATCCGAAACAGTTATATGCATTCTATTTTCTGTACATGTCATTGAAGTGAAAAATTACATCTACAAGTTTGCATTTTAAAACAGAAAAATCTATTTTTTCGCTACGCGCGCAAAGCAACTCTCGTATTACATTTAATTAGAGACTCGCTGGGTTAATATCCACCAACTTGTCATCATTATTGTAGTTTCGTGCGTGCGCGCGTGTGTGTGTGTGTGTATATGAAAGAGAGAGAGAGAGAGAGAGAGAGAGAGAGAAAAAGAGAGTTGACGTGCAAGCTCGTCAACGTATCGCCGACAAGTCGGAAATAAAAGCTCTCTCGTCGAACAATTCCCTGCGACACAATCGAGTTGATAATGGATTTTTAATCGAATTTTCCGTGGTCTGCGAATTTCAATTATACAACAATTATATAGATGTATCTTCAAAATTGTTAAACTATTTTCCATTTATACATTTTTACTGATTTATTCAATTTGTAAACAACTCTTGCTTGTGTATATTTCTTCAATTTGTAAAGTACACATTTTTGAAATTTTGTAAATGTTTTGACAAATCTCATGTTTTGCGTATATAAGAACATCAATTACTATGTGAGATCTGCCCCTACTATGTGAGATCATTGTGCCCCTTTTTTATTTTTGCATATAACAACATGAAGCATTAGCAAAATAGACATATTTATTTTTTAAAATAAAATTAAACATTTAATTTATGTCCCTGAATGAAAAATATTTCACATTTACACTCTTAAAATATTGAAAAAAAATATAGAATTTTGTGATACACAATTTAGTGTGATTTTCCTATCGTTGTTGAAAAGCTTAAGAAACACCGAACCAAGAAAGTTAAAAATAAGAAAGTACCATACTTTACAACATAAAATGTGTGCAGGTATTTGTTAGTAAAAATCTCGTCGATTATAGAAATGCTACCAATTAAGTAATTTCATAAATGCTTATATTTTATATTACATAAATCCAATAATTGAAACAAATTTTTAAACTTGTTTGTATTACTGTTCAGTAATTGAACAACATTTTTTTTTATGCGTCATTTAATGTGTCTCTCTATTATATTTATCTACATACTAACTGCCTATTTCTTAACCTAAACTAGTTAACGCACCTACAATACAGCATGATGTCCACGAAACTTTCTTTTTTATTTAGTTGTTTTATTAAATTCAATAATGTAAGTAAAATATAATTAGAAAATAAAAATAAGTATCTATCTAGAGAAACCTATTTTGATAAATAAAACGGAGACGATAAATTAGAGCAGTATTTTGTACAGCCTCACAGTATCTAGAAGACAGTATTTAGTACATTCTACTAGTATCGAATACGGGGCACCGTATTCGAAAACTAGCAGTAGCACAGTAAGTAGCACACAGTAATTGGCTTACGGACTTTTTTCATGAGAAACGAGATATTTTTGATAATATTTAATATTTTATAGACATTATATGTACAAAAACAATTGTCCCAGATACCCAAATGATAGCAGTATGCCAGCAGTATGCACTCAGGTTTAATCAGCATTTCGCAGCAGATTCCACTCAGCTGTGTCCTCATATAAGTGAATTGTGTGTAGGCACGATATGCAAGAAAAGTAATACAGAAAAAATATAGAAATAAATAAAGAGAGTAGCACGTTATACTTCAAATCTACTACATTTATTTCACAGTAGCAAGTTTTGCTTGATTGATGCAATAATATTTGCATCACGGCGTGACACATTTATAGTCTCTTTTTTTCCTGCTTTTCTGTCGATACTAGTTGAAATAACTGATTATGTTTGAATGCTGGCTGCATTCTACTGGTACCTATAATGTGTTATTGTAGACTTTGCAGAATATGTTCATTTTCAGTCTTGATTATTTGGGGTATTATATAGGGAACATAATAAATTATAACATGTTTTAAAAAGTAGGAAAAATACAGGATATTAATGTAATAGGAAACTGGAAGGTTAACCTTAATGGGCACAGTAATTGGTACTCTTACTTATGTGTTAAATTTTTTGTTATTTCTCTCTCAAAACTTTTTGTTACTTGAAAAAATTTCTCAAAACTTTTGAAAATCTCGAAGAATCTTAAAACTAAAAAATACTTATTGTATCTGTAAGATATTATTGTCTTTTGTTTTGTTTCGTATTAATGTCATCATTCTACTATCAACAATCACTATATTTTTGTATTTATATTTAATAGAATGCGCTTTATGTTTCTCTTCTCGTGGCATACAATAGTTAATATTTTTCAGCACGTACATACACCTTTAATATAAATAATTATATTGTATTTTATTATATAAAAGACTTCCTTAAAGTGGAAATATTGTATACAAGGTGAATCTGATAAAAAGGTCAGCGTTTTTCTAAAAAAAACAGACATAAGAAAAAACATTTATTATCAAAATTGTAGAACATACAAAAGAGCATATTAAAGAAGACATACTATTATATTCTTGAACGACCTTGAATATTTTTTTTCACATTATGAGTGAAAAAAAATTCTTTTTTAACAGAATAGAAAACTTTTGAGTTACTCTGTCGATAATACATTTCTTAACGAGCTTAATAACTTTTATATTATAGTATTTTTCAAAAACTCAATTGTTGTCAAAATATAACCAAAAATTAGTCAAAATAAAAAATGTGGAATAAATCTTTTTATTATTAAAATAAGTGCTCAAAATGTTCACCATATTATTCCAGAAATGTCTGTAGTCTTTATAGAAAAATCCTGTTTTGGATTTCTTCTAACTTTTGAACAGTTATTTCGCAAAACAATAGTTTTTATTCTTTCTATCATATTTCCTCGAGTGGTAGGATATTGAAAATAAGCTAGCTCTTTCACTCTTCTTCATCTAAACAAGCTTTTTACGAAGACTACGTGTATCTGAAATAAAATGTGAACATTTTGAGCATATGTTGTAATAGTAAAAAGATTTCTTCCATATTTTTTATTTTAACTAATTTTGTTTATATCTCGACAACAGTTGAGTTGTTGAAAAATACTCTAGTATAAAAGTTATTAAGCTCATTGACTATCGTCAGAATAACTCAAAAATATCTTATTCCATTAAAAAATTTGTTTTTGATTGGTAATGTGAGAAAAAATATTTATGGTCATTCAAGGTCATCATAGTATGTCTTTCTTAAAATGATGCTGGACCTTCTTGTTTTATCGATTGAACATTGCAACTTTTCTACTCTTGTGTCTCTTTTCTTGTCTTTCGTTCTGTTTTTTAGACTAAGACAGATTACTGTTTCTTGTTCTTCCTATTCTTCATTAAATTCTACTAATATAGGACAAACTATTTTTTTCTTGTAGGCTTTCAACTGATGTGCTCGTAATCTTATTATATTCTTGAATGTGTATTCTAGTGGTGTCTGGTATCATTTTTTGTGTATAACTTTTACTTTTCGAGATTACGTGCAATTATTATTGAAGTTACTGTAACTCAAAAAAAATTTTAGTTTTTAAATGTTTTTTGGCAGACTTTATTTTGTTATTCTCTTTTATTTTGTAAAAATATTTTTCATTCCGTTCAGTAGTTATGACATAAATAGTTATTGTTAATAATGTCATGTCAGGTCACTTTAGCATCTTCTTAATGTCTTAGAATTTTGGTGGATGTCTTTCTTTATTTCTAATTATTTTCGAAAAAAAACATGCTTATCTTTTTATCAGACTCATCCTATATTATAATAATGCATGTAAATAAATATATAATCAAATAAGTATACACATAATTACAACATTATAAATGATTGATTTTTAATACACTCTCTTCACAAGTTGAAAAAAAGTATTGTTATAGACTTCTAATCTAAGTAGTATGGTGGTGTCTCTTCAGCATGTCGCCGCGCAACGGTTCCTGCGTGGCAGAAGTGAGTTCCGTAAGAAGCCTTTCATCAGATGATGTTTCGGCAACCAAGACGAATCGGAAGAAGTCGTGCTGGGTTCGCGCGACAGATCCAGCTCATCGTCGCGGCCGAAGGATCCAACTACTTCAAATGTTGGTACTGCCCTTTATACCGATTCTTGCTTTAATCGTGCAGACCGCCAACACCCTTCATGATATCCTGATTTACCGGCAGGAAGTGTCCGACATAGAATCGCAGGCAAGCAAATCACAAATATAAACTTTATATTAAAATTATATCGCAATTAGTCGCAGCATATACTATAAGTTTTTTTAATGAATATTTTTTATTGTGACAAAAATGATAGAGAAAGTTTAAAATTGTTAACCTTTCGTGGACAGATCTCAAAAATGACTTACTAGTTAGACAGACTGGGTCTGTGAGACCCACGTGACTTTAATATCTTTACAAAAAATCAATTTTTTTTCAATTTTGTTTTTCTGAATCAAAAATTTGAAAGATTCTGCATCAATAAAAAAAATAAATAAATAAATTGAAAAAATCTCTAGTAGTTTCGAAGATACAAGCGTCTAAAAACACTAATGTTTACTAAAGACTTTGATGCGCAATTTTTGAGTGGATCTGCGAGATCCATGTTTGTCCGAAGGATTAATATTTATTCGGAAAAAAGTGAGTGATAAGGATAAGTTATCTCAAATTAACTTAATTAGATTTAGTTTTTTTTATGCAAGATTATTTCTTGCAACGTTATCCGATAATTAAACAGTTTTTATTATGTGAGATAACTTCTGTATGAGAACCACTGAAACTTAGGTTTAAAAACTTCACTGTCGCCTGAAGTAACGGCGAAAAGTTACATGAGCGCGCGCGTGTGTTGCGTCCTGATAATTATGTAAAGAGCGCAATTAGGCTGGGTCGGTATAATTCACCGGTGATCGATCGTCTCGGCGGCTTATTTGAAGCTAACAAGAGGATGAACAAATACACCGCACCTACAAGCCCTTGCGTCTCCAAATAGCGTCGCACCATAATCGGGGCGTTACTACTTAAACTGCCAAAGCGTCACGATTAACACGTCCAGTAAAACTCGAATATGGTTCCTACAGGGACCAAATTATTATTTTTATGCGATATATTAAATTGTTACTAATAAATAATCTTGCACATAAAATTCTTTGTAAACTTTGTTTTATTTAGATGAATAAATTCGTTGCCTTTACAAATAAATGACGGGAAAACTTAGCCAAATCTAAGTGACATGACTTTTAACGTGTTAATACATATACTTCCAAAAAATTTTCTTTTAGTAGCAGTTACTTTAGTAATTTAATGTTAATTACAGTTAGTAATTTGAGAGATTTGATTGTATAAATTCTTTTCTATTTTATTTATATTATAAAATATTACATATATATACGTCAAAATATAAATATATAATAATAAAAGGAACAAATAATTGCTTCTCTCTCTCTCACTGTGCGGATGGATTTCGCGATTGAGTGTGATAGGTTTTTATCGATTGTCAAAAATACGAACAATTACAGTGACGACCGATTTCTCTTTCCGAGTTATTGTTAATGAAAACGTCGAATAGATTACTCGTTAAAAGTCGCGTGTGATTCGATTTCCATTTAACTCACCGACATTCAATTGGCAGAAGAAATTACGTTACTGCCATTCTCGCACGACGAGCTAGCTATTTTTATTTCATTCTCTCACGCACGTTCGGATTATCGACGTGCATATTGCACTGTCGCTATCGCCGCCCTTTTGCTACTTCGAGACGAGGAGCATGTGCAAGGGATGATGAAATATAATAAGAAGAAAACGATTGGAGGGAGACAGTGACGTAATAGATAGTGTCCTCTTGTACATATAAGTTTAATTCTAGAGATCTCAGTAAATATATATATATAACGTTACTCATTAAACTTATAAATAGTGTTTTGTAAATATTGAAAGCGAAACATTTGTGAAACACTTGAAATTTTAGTTTTAATCAAATATTCTTCAGAATATTATGTGTATAAATATAAAAGTTCTAAATTATATTTAAAGTTTTTGGTGTAATTAAAAATTAAGTTTTTAATAAACGCAATTAAAATAAATCTAATTAACCTAAGTGTTTTTAAATACGTTTTTTTAAAAATAATCTACATAAAAAAGACAATTAAAAACATTAAGTTTTATGTTTCTCTGATGACACACACACACACACACACACACACACACACACACAGACATACCAGTTTTTTTTAACTCGATCTTTCGAATATCTTTATTGATTGTAATGATATAAAAAAATATCAAAGAGAAGAGTTGTTCGATTCAAACAGGCAAATATTATAATATGCAAAACATTTTTCTCAAGATCATATTTTTTAAGATTTCAAGATTATCGGCATTTTTTAAAAATAAAATGGAACATTTTCACTAACGTAATATAGATCATAAAAAAACAAATTTAACTTTATAAGATATATTGATTTTGAGATGATCTCAAACACAAACAAATTTTATTTATATAAGAAAAAAACTGAATCAACTAAACACGTTTTCAATATTCATTTGTAGGTATGTATGTATGATTTTATTGATCCCCTTAGAATTACAATTCTGTACAAAGCAAACAATCCTTAACCTAGCTTACATTATCTTACAAACTATTCTTACACTACCTTAACTCTAAAACTTAACTTAAACTTAACTTATCCTCTAACCCTAACATATCCTAACTTGCACACACACACACGCTCTTTACCTAATCTCTTTGAGACACGCTTCCGCTATATTTCCATTATTTTCTATTCACCCTTTCTCCCCTTTTCTCATTCGCCTCTATCACTTATCCATTCCATTTTCACTTTCTCCTCCATTCTTTCTTACTTTCTCTAACATTCTTAATCACTTTTCTCCTTCTCCATCCTCTCCCAGAACCACGCCATTTCTTCTCAATTACCCTTCGCTTCCCAACATTCTTCCCGTACGTGCTTCTATTCCTCTTCACCTATTCCGCACATCCTACATCTCTTTGCTTCCTTTTTTTCCCAATATTTCCCATCTTTCATTTCATTCCCCAATCTAAATCTTATCACCCTTCTCCACCTACTTTCCCTCCAACCCTTCTCTTTGCTTCCTTTTTTTTCCCAATATTTCCCATCTTTCATCTCATTCCCCAATCTAAATCTTATCACCCTTCTCTACCTACTTTCCCTCCAACTCTTCTTTAAATAACCCGGCACTCCTTCTCCTTTAATTCTCTTATATCAAATATTATACCTAGACTCTCTTATCCTCTCTTATCTCTCTTCTACATCTCCTTTTCTTTCTCTATAACCTTCTGCATCCTCCACTCCCCACTCTCTTTTAGCCTTTTTCACTCCTCCATACTCACTCCTCTCTTTTCAAAAAATTGTATTCTTTCTCTTTCCCAACTCGATAACTCTTTTCTTTAACATGCAAAGATGTTTTTCGGGTTTGAACCGCGTTAATGTCATTTTTATACCGACGTTTCGTGAACATTACAGCTCACTTCATCAGGGTTTAAAGAGCAACCTGATACTTATCGGTATAAAAATGACACTAACGCGGTTCAAACCCGAAAAACATCTTTGCATGTTAATACAATACACCGCGAAAGCATCAAATATCAAACTCTTTTCTTTCTAAAGCCCTATTCTTAATCTCCTTCCAGCACCTTTTTGTAATTTTATTCCTCTCCCCTTTTTCCAACCTTTTCTCAAAACTTTCTGCCCTTTTCCCTGCTTTTTTCCTCAACAATCCTCTTTGCACTTCTTCCCTCACCATATATCCCGGCGTTCTTTAATCCGC
Organism: Pseudomyrmex cubaensis; assembly: GCA_014825685.1. Taxonomy (NCBI): domain Eukaryota; kingdom Metazoa; phylum Arthropoda; class Insecta; order Hymenoptera; family Formicidae; genus Pseudomyrmex; species Pseudomyrmex cubaensis. Next base: position 1,058 of record QVOA01008272.1, on the reverse strand, counting down.
TTCTAACACTCATCTTATATATTTATCCTGCACTTTCCATAGCCTTCCATTCCTTCCATCTCCACACCTCTGCTCCATATCCTATCATCGGCCATACTAACGCGTCGAACACCCATAATCTCCTACTCCAGTTACTCCCAAATCTTCGTTTTCCTATCCCTCACACTTGCCTCATTATCGCTGCTTTCTTTCTCACCCCATCTCTTATATGTGCTTCCAGCTCCCCCATTCCTTTGAAAAACATACGCCAAATATTTGAATTCCTTCACTTCCCTTACCCTTTCTCCCTTCCATCACCACTTTACTTCCTTTCTTCTTCCCGCCCTTTCTTAAACCTCATCACTTCAGACTTCTCCACATTTAACTCTAAACCTTTCTCTTTTAAATATTTTTCTAGCTCTTTCATCATAATTTTCATCTCTTCCTCCTCCTCCGCCAACAATACGATATCGTCGGCATATGCCAGCGAATAAATTTTTTCCCTTTTATCCTAACTCCCTCTTATCGACTCTTCTTCAACTTCTCCTCCAGATCTGCTACTAACATATCAAATAACATCAGACTCAGCAGGCATCCTTGCCTTATCCTCAATATTTATTTATTTATTGTATTTTAAAAGATTCAAAATGGTTACCTTTTCATACATTTTCGGGATAAAGTTCCGAAAACCTGAAACACCCGATTTTTTTGTCGATTGGTATATCACTGTATTTTGGTGCGCTGATTACGAATATGATAGTGAAAATCACCGACAAAGTCATTTTCAAAGTCAAAACTCAAAAAAACTCAAAAATTAAAAAATTATCGCTTTTTTAAACATTATTTTGATAAATATTTATAGCACAAAAAATGTTTCAAATAAAAGTTGTAGCTCTTGAAAAAAATACATCATTTATTACCTATGCATTTTTTGCATAGAACCAATACTTTTCGAAAAACATGAGATAATAAGAAAGACTCTCCTTTTTTGCACTAAAAAACATGGTCTTTATGTTTGTATTTGAAACGCGTAGGCAGGGAGAAAGGCTACGCTATAATAATAGTATACTGTATGTATA
>QVOA01008271.1:0-11797 GCA_014825685.1 Pseudomyrmex cubaensis | reverse complement strand
ATATGTGTATACATATATATATATATATATAAGCACATTCTCTGCATAACATCTTGCAAACGGCTCTTAACACCCGAATTGATTTAATTTATTTAATAGTTTTAATACTTCAGAGCCCTGAAGAATCTTCTTCTCGTTTATTATCAATTTTGAATAAAAGATTATTCGTTTAAAAATTATATTCTTTTTATCAATCTTAATAAATAGAACACTTTCAACATATCTGAAGACCTTAACGTCTTCGTACTTTTCTTGTAATCGTGGTGTTTACCTAGTATGTGCATCATTGCGCAATGTGTGTCCGATGCAATATTAACTAGTAATCTGATCGATTGGAAAGTAAATTGCAGAACTGAAAAAATCGCGCCGATCGTGTGTGGAAAATCAAATGAGATACCCGATGTGCGATCGCGACGATTTCACAGCCACTCATTCAACGTTCAATTATATGCCGGATATGCAACCGATAATCGAGTTCATGCGGCAGAATCGAGTCGGGAGCGTTTAAAAATTCGAATCTACCGGCGGGCAAAGCAGAAGAAGCCAAATTGACTTTCGCGCTGCCAGCAAGAACGACCAATTATCGTAACTGTTCCTCGTTTGGGTTAATTGAAATTCTTGTCGGCCTCCGCACGCGGATTTCGTTACTCGCGGCTTTCCGCGAGATAGGCATCTTGTGCAATCCGCGGATAACAATCACTCGCTCGTGACAGAATCCAGCCGGTCTCTTACAACACGCGCAACGGTTCACACGAACAACATAATAAACATTTCTGTTGTAAGTAAAAGTAAAGATATGACAAGAAATTTGTATTATCCTTCAGCAAGTAAAACAGTTTCGACTAAAAGAAAAATTAAAAGAAAATTGTAATAACAGTTGAAACTAAGACGTTTAATATGAAAGTAAACAAATCTAAGCATGTCAGAATCACAATTAAATAAACAAATTACTATCTCTTAGTAAATTTGATTCATATAAATTACATTATTGATGTCAATAGTTTGTTTTTAGTCTTAATGATTAGACGTCATCGCCGCGTCTGATCTTACTCTTCTTCTTCAGCACGTATTATATAACTGATTACGAGACAGAGCGATTATGTTGCAAATGTGTGCTCCCGTTTCCTCAGACACTCTCGTTTTCACATCAAACTAGCACGTCGAATCGTGAGAATAGTGAAATTTTTATTGAAATATTGTAAATTTGTGAGATTGTGTTCTGAGTGAAATATATAATAATTTAACAAAAGATTCTGATTAAAAGTCATAAAATATTCATTCTTTCTATATAAATTTTATAAAAGTATAACATACAAAAAAAAGAGAAACTATATATTAATAAACTATGGATATTAATCTTTAAAAATAGACTATTTCACATGTTGTCTGTGTAAATATTAATTCAAATAATATTTTGTACGCAATTGTTTTTGTTAAAAAATATTGATTTTCAAAATCCAACATTCGTATTATAAAAATCCAACACGTATTATGATAATCAGTTTATCGATTAAGTAAAATTAAACTAAATGTTATTTCATACAATAATTTTCACTAATTATAATTAATATTAGCCACACTTTTTGTAATAATAAATTTTAACGTTATATATTATTTAAAAAGATATTTATATGTGACTTAAAATACTACAAACCTTATGTCAATCTTATCTTCTTGACGATATGTCAACATTTGCTGTGACAATACACATGTATTTATTATTTTATAGACTTATTATCTCAGTTTATTTCTTCAATAAATTTGCTTGCGGATTAATTCGCACAACAATATCGATTCAATTAGTCCTTAGACCGCGAATTTATCACATCGTGATATTATATCTGACAGTAAAATTAGCTTCCAGCTGAGTTGGTATTGAAAGTACGAACGATCGGCATCTTCGCGATAACTAAACTCGCGATTCGCGACTTGATAAACGATCGTTCTCGCGCGATACCTGAGTAACGACTGAACTACGAAGACTAGTCCTCGTTGAAATTGTTACGAACAACCCTCCCACGCAGCCGACTTGCACAGTGAAAGGGACATCGAAGAGCAGCGCGCCGGATAAAAGTATCTTCGACTTGCGTTTAAGTTCGGTTCACATCATTAACAGTTGGTAATACTCGTGCAGTAAAACGATCTTGACAATAAGAACCAGATATCATTCTCATCTTCCTTTCACTCTTTTTCGCTTACGTATATATATATATATATTTCTACATGAGTCAAATAAGAAACAAAACGAACAAACACTATCGAGTTCTTTTTAGAAGCCGTGCAAGTTTCTTTTTACTTTATCTTTGCTTTAACAAGTTTTGCTTAAACACGTTTTTAAGAAAATCCACATATTGAAGCAAAATTTTGAAGGTGAACTCTTTTATCTGTTCCTTAATTCTAAGCTTGGAACGGCGATCGGTCGATCTCACTCGTGTTTCTCACGAAAACATGATTCTTCCGCTTAAGTATGAAAGACCCGTTATAATCGAAGGTAATAAGTCTCAGAGAACAAACGTAAACGCCATGGTCTTTGCTGAGAATCATGCATGAGCTAATCTTTATTGTTAGCTGCAGAAACACACGCGTGAGTTCGACACGCGACCTTTTCATTCGATTATTGCAAAGAATAAATATCTGTTATAAAAGACCTTACAGCTTGCAATCCACAGATGGAGGTGGTTAAAAAATAAATAAATTCACGCAGCTATTCTTTTTTTATCTTACATTATTGCAAAGAAGTTTTTCGCAGACAACATAAGTTAGATTACGTAAAATCTGATTTTTGACTTTTAACTCAATAGAGAAATATAATAAATTAAACTTATTTAGAATTAAATTTATTTAGAATAAAGTGAACTAAATTTTAGAATAATTAACTGTCAAGTCATGATTGAATTATGTAAATCGTGATTGGATTATATAAAAAGAAAAACAAGATTTTCTAGTTATATTATTTTTGACGTCACTTAAAGATTTAATGGACCGAGAAAGCAAAAGTAAAGTAGTTTTCTAGTATTAAAAATTATAGTTTTTAACTATCGAGGTCATATTGTTAATTTGAATAAATAATAGATAAAAGTGCAAGTATCCTAATAAGAGAGAGGCCAAAGCACAAGATGACATCCAAAACAAAGTATTAAAAAAAAAAACAAAAAAAAACAAAAAAAAATATTATGTAATAATGGGTACATTGTATAATAATCAGATTCTTTAGCTGTAAGAACAAAAATATTAATTTTATGTCTTTATAGAAAAAAATTTATTCAGTAAACGCGATTGTGCAAATTTACCAATTTACATCATATTCAGAATTAATTATCACATGTCTTTTATATAAAGACATTATAAAGTACATAATTTCTGGCTTTATATTTTATCATAGTTAATTAAATTGATATCATTATACATTAAGTATAACTGTAAACTATTAATAATCATTTATTTAAAAAAGAACAATTTTTATAAGTGATTTTTATAAATGCTTACTAACAAGTTTTTCGAACACAGATAACACTTCGAACACCTAACACTTCAATGTAAGAAAATTTTATGACTTTTAGAAATGTTGTACTTGTTTGAGATATCAAAACGGCGATTACTTTCACATGCATAATTATGCGACTACTAATTCCTGTCTCACGTCAGTCTTACTTTAAACGTTCATTTTTAATAAAAAAATATTATAAAATTTATAAATTATGTTATATATTATATTTATAAATATGTTGCAATGATGATCAAAAATAAATATAGGAGAAATGATGTAAAACTATCATAGTTTTTATATCTGAAATAAAAAATTGCAATCCAAAATTTTTAAACTAATAATTTTAAAACATAAAGATAAGAAAAACACACTTGACATGTCGAATTTTACAAAATGCTTGCAAATACCACATGCTATGTTTTTAATAAAAAGTATTCTGTACATATGACTAACACGATAGTAAGCAACCTACATCGTAAAGAATATTTTCCTGTATTTAGTAAGCAAGATAGTTGTGTGACATCGAAACTAGTGTAATAACTAGTCTTGGTCTCTTTTACGTATATCTGGCTTGTTTATACAAATGTTGATTGGTTATGCAAATAAATCAACGTGAAAATGCAAACGATCAGTATAGCTTACAATTAGTTGAATTCTATAAAACTAATGTGATCAGAAAATTGCACACAAGTTCAAATCCAACTAAACACATTTAAAATTTTTATGAGACGCTTATCATAATTAAGTGATTGTTATGCTTAATTAGAATGTTACACATCACATGTTCGTCCCAGTTAATCAGCGAGAAATTCTAATCTAAGTTTTCTATATCGGTAAAAGTAACTAATTTACTTTCATAGCGAAACTTGTTATTTATATACACCTACTTTATTTTTACATTATCATTTATCTTTATATATAGACATATTATATATACTAACACTCATGTATATACATGAGTGTTAGTAAACTAATTCTCGAAAATGGCAAAGAACGAATAGAAAATTAATTTTTGAGAAAAACAGTATAAGATAAATGAAATAAAAAAAAAAACAAATAAATTATTAAAACTCTTGTAACTTTGCGTAGACAGTGATTGTTGTATAGTAACGATTGCTAGCTTCGATATTGTAAACATCACAGAAAATATATTACTGTGTATAATCAAAGCTACGTGCAATTTGTGTGAAAAAATGCAACACGGATTTCAACAATTTGCGCCAAAGTAGTACACACGAGAAAGTAATACCATGTCTCTTTTAAACTAATTTCCTCACAGTGATCATACATGATGGCATTATGATTGCTTAATGCGAAATGTTAAAATGAGTATTATATTATCATCGTTGTGTAATTAGAGGGACAATCGAGAAAGTGGAGCTTCCAATAAGCACTACGCGTTACACCGTAACGGTACATCTCAACATGTCGCAAGAACGGCTAAAAAAAAAAGCGAAGAGACTTTCACGAGTGATGTTGGCAAAGCAAAATCACACTCCATCGTCGATAAATCATTCGTGCGGAAATTAGGTATCGCGAGTTTAGCTTTCCAGAAGATCAAACTTCGCGTCAGATACAGATCGTACTTACTTCCGGCAAAACCGGATCGCGAACTCGCTCGAGCGGATGATTGTCGCGATTGAACGATGAAAGAACAGGAGAAATCAAATCCTACACGATGCGTGACTTCGCGAAACGGGATAATCGCGATCTCTGTGCGGTTGCACAGAAGAACAAGTCACGGAAACCGTGCGTGCTCGTTGATAACATTCATCGGATTTAAACGCTGTAATATCTAGTAGCATATATTTTGTTTTGTTGATCTTTCTCTTTCAAAAATATAATTATAAATATAATCACGAGAAGATTTTTTTATAACACTGGTAAATATAACACTGTAAAATCGTTAAAAACATTGTTAAAAATTTTGCAAAAGTAAGTAGAGACTTTTAGAAATATCGATAAATCATCACTTGCAAAAAGCGCTCGCGATATACAATTACTCGGAGCATAAACATGTGTCAAAATCGGGACTACTCAAGTTTCTATCGGTATCAAAAGTTTTTCCTCGAGTACTTTCTCTTGTAAACAGATTTTGAAAAAACGCGCTTAGATACTGCCGTCGTACAGGAGCCACGCGCCTGATCGTTTCGAATACTTTCATTAGAGCTGACTTTTTGGCCGTTAACGTGTCGGTACGTGCAAGAGTGAGAGAGTTAGATATCCAACGCACGAGAAAATAGAACGAGATAAACAGCTTGCGTTTGTGACCGAAACGCATTCGTGTTGGAGCAGCTGTTATACTATCGAGGCACGCGTCTCTCAACGGTCGCGCGGCAGCTGCTCAGAAAATTGAGTATAGTATACTCATCTAAAGTTCTTTACGTCATCCGTTTACGTATGAAGATAAGTAAATACATTATGGATTATAAACATGACAGTTTTATTTATTTTATCCGCTAAAGTTTTAGTTTTATGATACAAAATTATATTATATAAGTCATATTAAGTCAAGTTTAAGAATACAATTAAAAACACAAAATTTTATCATAGATAAAAAGCAATTTAGTTTAATATTAAAAAAACACTGAATTTAATAAACAAATAAGACGCAGATAAGATGTGTTTTATACATTTTAAATGTAAACTTCCGAAACAGTTCGCACAATGCGTTGTTTAGTCAGAAGCTTTTTACGCGAGAGAAATATTTGTTTGCTTCTACTTTCGTGTTTACATACTTTTATAAATATTTGCAAGAAAAGAAAAAATTTTTTATTAGAATATTATTCTATAGAAGAGGATTGTAAATATCTTATAAATATATATAAATATTTTTAAATATAACTCTCTTTACACTGAGACATACAGTTATCTCGGTAGACATTTAAAGTTTAAATTACTCCGCGACGGCAATGGTCAAAATTTTGCGGAGCATACTGTAGTTCGAACGGTCCCCACCTTGTGCAAGAGGACTGGGCCCGTATTACGTGAAACGCCGTGACAACCCCCCGAATAACCGCGTATATACTGGAGGGAACGCATGGAGAAACGCCCTTTGCGCATCTGCTGTTAAGGGAACTCGCGAGGCAGTTTATTCAAGACAACGGTCGCGAATGCATCGTGTGGTTAACGAAAGTGCACATCTCGTAAGACAGTGGAACATTGATTGAGAAATTTGTGTAAATTTGTGCAGCAGAATTTGCAAACTTTAATTACAAAATAGTTTGCACGATGCAAATAGTAAATTTTATATTAAAGATTTTTTGTTTACGTTAGCAACATGTTTTAAATCTATCCTAGATTCTAAGACAGTTTTGGAGTTTTGCCTCAATTTTTAAAAATGTACTTTCAATGCTTGGAAAATTTAATGACTATCAACGATTCATGAGATTATATATAAATTATAAATTTTCTTCTTGTTTATTATCAATTATAAATTTTCTGTTCTGTTCACGATATTCAAAAAAAGCAAAAACTACTATTAGTATTTACATATTTGTACAATACATTAAAACAAATTAGATAATTTATTCTGTATAACACTTTGCGCAAAAGCTTTCCATTTATTCCCTCACATCCAAGCTCATTTATTTGACTAATAACGTCTCAGACTACCACTTAACTTTCTATTTATGTTCATGAGTCAATGCCAGATTCATTTCTTCAAATCAGACTCGACGTTATTAGTCTAAACTAACTCTTTCCTTAAACCAATCTTCAACATTCATCGCAAAGATTTCGTCGCGAGTCTGCAATAATTTCTCGTCAGTTAAATGTACAAACGTACCATCCGATGAGGTAATTGCGCGAACGAACTGCCATGGCACAACCACCTGAAACAGCGCCGGTACATTGTTACACCAATCCGTCGTTCTGTCGTCAATCGGAGTACATACCGGACGATCATGCTACCGACTTGCCGCCGCCGCCGCAACAGTTTCAAGGAAGCGATGATTTACCGCCGCCTCCGCCACCGTTACAATTGCAATGTCACGCCGCGGGTCAGAGCAATCCGGCCTTCCAAGCCCCACTCGAGACGCTGGACGTGTGCGAGTCCCGGGACCGATATTGTTATCTGGAGGATAACAGAGCTCCCGTGCACAGACGGTACTCGAGTCTTCCGGTAGAGGAAACTCGCGTGACTTACAACCAGTCCTCGCGTTACGAATACATACAGCAGGAGGAAACGGAGAAAGGCCAGTTGGCGCGCAGAGGATCGTCGAGATACGAGTTCATTCCGCAGCACCAGCAGGTGCAACAACGTTCCGCACCAGCGACCAACCAAGACGATCGAGGTGGGTCTCAGACGCGAGCGTGTCGCGGCAATGCCGGCAGATACGCGCTTATACCGGGTGAGCAGGACTACCAGGATGAGGGACCGCAATGGAGCAATGTCAAATCGGTGCCTCAGCATATTAACACTCCGCAGGGTGATTACTTCAGTCGTCTTTATCTCTCCTTAGGGCTACAATATATTTTAAAATATAGAAGAGATTAAATATGTGTTGAAACATTTGCTGAAATTTCCAATACAAGTTTGCGATGTACAAACAGGCCGCTACACCAGAGTATCTTTGCAAGAAGAACTTCCGCCGGCACTTCCCGATAGAAACTTGCAAGAACTCTCGATCTCGCCGAAGAATAACTTAGCCACACAGAAGTTACACGAAATATTATCCACGCCCAGGAAGCCGAGATCCAGATCCGAAGAAAGGACGTTATCGCCAAGGAGACAACAGTCCTTCAATCAAACAAACACGCCTCAAAGAAGAGCGCTTACTCCCGGTGGATCTCCAAGTGGTACGAAATACAATATTAAACTTTTTTGATTATGCGCACAAAACTAATTTATTGCTTCATTAATTTCTGTTTGCCATAGTTTCAATTAGTTTTCTATTAACGGAACGTTATTTCGTTCTCTTTCTTCAGGTCGCACTTTTAGTCCAACGCGCTCAACTCCTCAAGGTACACCTCAGAATCGAGGCTACGCAGGACTTCAAACGTCGACACCAAATAAAGAATCTTCGGCACGAAGATGTCTTCCGCTGCTGGAGAACTCGTCTCGACAGCAAGACGTTTGCCCAGCCAGTAACTGTGGTCGGCTTCGTTACGTAGGCACTGCCCCGGTCGATCTAATGAATTTGAGTCATAATGAGCCACCGCCTCGTTACGCGTATGCGGAAAACGGCCTGGAATCCATGCCGATGATGTCGGGATCGCCTAGATATCAAATGGTACCCGCCGATCAGAAGAACTATCACAGCGTAGAAAGCGCGTTTATGGCGCGAACTGCCGTCGTAAGTAACACCATGCTAATGTAAAAGACTATCCGATGATACTGTGCTAAGTGATAAAATAACTCTGATATATATATATGAGCCGCACTTATTAAAAACTTAATTTATTAAGTATTATTTATAGTCAAACTTAATTTATTAATTATTATTTATAATCCAACAAATATTTCATTAAGCATAAAAAACTTAAATCAAATAATAGGACTTTACTGTCATATCTTACGATGGATATACGTATAATATATATTTTTAATACGTAAATTAATACACAGAGACACTCGAATTGAACAATTTTAAAATTCATATAACACGTTACTTTGCATCACAGACATATGAATTATCCATAAAAAATAAGATACATGAATTACCACTAAAAACTTAAAACAAAATCTTTGCTATACATTTTGTAGAGATAAATTATATGACTATGTATAGATGGGATATGACTATGTATAGATGGGATATAAGTACGACGTAAAAAAATGCTAGACTACTACTTTTATTCTTACAATATAACATCTTTTTAATATTTACTTATGTAAAACGTATTAACATTATGCATTAACATTATGTATTATTAAGAAATAATAGACAAGAGTGACAAACGTATGTGAGGAAAGTGTTGAGATTAGCTTGCTGAACAAAAGTGTAGTATTGCGCATGTCAACGCAGACGCAAGTGCTGTATTACAACGCACATAGTCTACGTTTACACGTACTGGTAAAACCGTTTTAATAAAACCCGTTTTAGTACAAAACCGGACTTAGATATCCTGTAAACAGACATTTTTACTAAAACGGTTTTTATTAAAACGGTTTTACCAGTACGTATAAACGTAGTTATATACGCTAAAGACTGTCGTTTATCCTAAACTGATGGAATATGCAGAACAGCTAACCGAATAAAAAATACGAGATCTACGTAATTTGCTATCCTTTACTATACTTCTACACTTAGTACAACATATAGCAAAATAACCGCTAAACTTTTTACTTCGTAATCATATTATGTATTCATAAAATATTACGCTATGTACTTGTCATGCTAAAAACTCGATTAAATTGATAATAGTTTCATTAATAGTAACAATAAGAAGCTAAACTCAAAACATAATATTAATGTAACATGAGTACCAAAGTGATTACACACAAATTGTTCTTACTCTTTCTATTTTTTCTGATCTTTACGGCAAAACCAGACGCGGCCTAAATACCGGAGTTATAAATACTTTACGTAATGAATGTCAAGAAATAAATAAGTATTTGATTAATAAAAATGCGACTTTTTTTAGGTGCCTCCGTTATCTCCGCCCAACAGCGACGCGAACACGACCCTGGCGAGCGGCTTGGAGAAAGGCGAGAGAAAAAACGCACCTATTTTACTTATGCTGGTCGGTCTTTTGACTTGCGGTCTCGCTCTGTATCTGTCCTGGACACAGGGAAGAAGGTGGAATTTTTTAGTACTTTGTTTTCTCACTTATCACAAATCTTAAGAATCTTCCGACTATGTAATAATGACACTCAGTAATGAAAATAACGTGGTGATGACAAGCGGTGTACAATAAAAATATACAATGTATTTTTTTCTCACACATAAATATTAAATAATTGAAATTTAAACATTTAATAATCGTAAGCGTGATTATTTTTAGATATTACTTTGATAGCGCAGTAGGCTGCGGTGCTTGCTGCGCTCTAGCTGGCGCGTGCAGAACTTTAAGGAAGACGTGGACAGGACTTGGTCTAGCCGGACTGTCGGCATTGAGTTGTGCCGGTCTTCTGTTGCTCGCTGCTAAATCCCCAAAGGAAGGCACGCCTCTTCACGATATCACAGCTGGTGCATTATGCGGCGTGTCGGTCTTAGGCGCTGGTCTAGCTCTGTTGGCACTGTTGAAGCCGAGATGTAGCTTTGGACGTCATAGACGAGTTCATTCTTGGATACCAAGATTCTCTCCTTAATTTTCAAAACCGTTCCGACATTTTTCAAATTTTTTTTTTTTCTTTTTTTTTTTTTCAGAAGAATACTAATAACATGGAAAAATATAAATGTAAATTAAAATGTATTATTAGACAGAAGTAACTTTCTATTTTATGAGTAATTTATAAGCAAATATTTATAATAAAAATATATCTAGTAAAACAATTTAAACGTTGTTATATAAAACTCAATTATAATTACATATATTAAATACAACTGTACTATGTACGATATATAAGAGAAAATTATCGAACTATACAAATAAAATATAAAATAAGAATCTAGATTGAAGTATATACTAAAAATTTGTAGAGAAAATAAAATTTATTTTGTAAAACATACAATATTTTTAGTATACAATTATTTTAGCTTATTCTCATCTAACATAATATATCATATAGATATTTATTGTAATATCTAGTTTCTTCTTAACATGTTAGTTATATTTAACAAAATGTGATATTCGCGGATTCTTTAATAAGAAGTGGATCTTCTTACTACTCTTCTAGTAAAACCATTGCTGACAATAGTTTACCAAACAAAAACAATAAATAATAATATTTTATTTGAATATAAATAATTTATTCAAATAAAATTTTACTTGTCATTATTATTTTTCAGTTGTTTGTGTCGCATTATCACGGTTAAAGTGATAGTTATCCCACATGAAAGAATGTGTTCATTTATGTTTTACGTACACATACATTCAATGCGATTGTTATCTTGAAACAAAGACTATAAAGTATAGATTTACCTTTTTTTAGTTATATATTCTATGTCTGATGTTCTCATTTAACGCTTACAAAGATCGACTGTGAAATATATTTGTTATTAATGCATCTTGTTAGTCAAACGTTACACGTTCGTGGAAAATTAATTTTGTTGCGTAGATCGATACATGTGGAAAACTCACAATCAGTTGTAAGAAAGTTTTTCTCCGAATTTGTTAAAACCCTAAAAAAAGTCTTTAGAAAAGAAAAAATCATACGCCAAGTACATAAAAACTATCCAAATATACAAACTATCTATTACATAA